>JBBPCW010000133.1:23931686-23942115 GCA_037974425.1 Phenacogrammus interruptus | reverse complement strand
TGTGTGTGTGTGTGTGTGTGTGTGTGTGTGTGTGTGTGTGTGTGTGTGTGTGTGTGTGTGTGTGTGTGTGTAAACAGAGTGTATCAGTAAAGCTGATAAAAATGGACAGTGAGCACAGATACAACATTGGTGCTCTTGTATGTAAGAGAGAGAGAGAGATTAAGAAAAAGAGAAAGAGACAGCTTGACACACACTTTACCAGGGCGGCCCTATACAATGCTCTCTACACAAGCTGCAAGTGATGCAAGACATGACAAAATGGGTTCCAGAGTGTTCAATTTCAATGAAAGGATGAATAGTGACTGTCCTTCTGAACACAAATAGAAAAAAAACAGGCTCTTCCAGGGCTGCGACTGTGTGTGACAGAGGGTGAAGCACAATGTGCAACACAAACTAGCAAGAAACTGTGCTCGAGACCCTGCATCTTTACCTAATTGATTTTAACAATAAAGCAACATGTAATACACCAAATTGCCTGTTCCCTTTGATAAAAACCAGTACTGTGCAAATATCGTGAGCAACCACTTATTTCTTTATATTTTGCTTTGATCCACCTATTTTATGTCTGTCAAAATCTCTTATCTTTGGCATATTGAGGAGATTAAATAAAAGAAATGGAAATAAATGTTGGACTGTGACAAGCTGCAAAGTGCATAAAGATACAAGGTGCTTAGATAAAGGTGTTCCAACTCCTCAGCTTTAAGCACCGCCAGTATACTGAGCACTGCCTGACCATCTGGAATCATCTGCACCTGTTTCTTCACTGGTTCAGGTCTTAACTTAGATGTGCTCTGTTGTGACATAGGTCACTGTGTGTCTTAACACACAAAAAGCATTCCTCAGAGAGTCCTTAAGAGTACCTCAGGAAACCTGGAGAACTGTTCCTTAATACTATATAAAAAAGGATATTTTGGATATTTGGAAGCAAAACATGAAAAAATGAGGAGTAACTTACTGTAATCAATACTGTGTTTTAATTAATAAAAATAATATATTTCCAGTGCAAGCTAACATAAAAGAGCAAAAGAATTTGGGCCTTAGTTGTGGAGGAAGTTGTTGGTGTTTGCTGAGTGAGGAACACTAACAAAAACCTTAAGAAACCATGTAGAATGATTTGAGCCAAAGTCACTGTTGTTGCTGGCTGCCATTAATGCTGCAAATGTATAAAAGGAACCCTGGGGAGTCAGTCTGAATAGGTGTGATGCTGCTGATAAAGTTAATAACGGTGCTGTTATCTATAATTTACAGGCACTGGGGTGTCAGGTGTGACTGTGTAGCAATGGCAAACACTTTACATAGCTCAAGACTAGGGGGACTTAGCTGAGATTTGCTTTGGGAAGTCAGGACCAGAACTGATCAATACTGCCTGTATTTGAGATATAAAAATGCATTTTGCATTATGTACATATTTTTGCATTGGACTGTATTGTACAGTACATTTTACTGTAACTTTACTTTAATTAAAGCATGTTCCTTTCTTTCTGGGCATCAGAAAGAGTACAGAAAGAATAAAACAATATTTGACATGAAACTAAATCATCTTAATTGCTGTGAGAGTCTGTTCAGTCACCAGTACATTACAGTACATGAACAAGTACAGGAGACATCTGGAGCTTTGTGAAACTCAGTGGAACAACAACAGCTCAGCTGCTGTGCTTCATCATAGCCCTGGTAAATGTTATATATAAAGTATTGCCTATGACACCCATTGACTGTAATTCGTTAATCTGCTTCATATTTATTATTCCACTCATGAATTGCAAAAGTATTGGGACACAACAGTTTTTCAGGGTTTGGGCTAGGAACCTTACTTCCAGTGGAGTGCAAACTTAATGCTTCAACATACCAAAACTTTGATTTTGGACAACGCCATGCTTCCAGCTTTGTGGATACAGTTTGGGGAAGAACCTTTTGTATTCCAGCAAGACAAGGTACAAAGCAAACTCCATAAAGACGTTTGGATGAGTTCCGTGTGGAAGAACATGACTGGCCCACACAGAGCTATGACCTCAACCCCATTCAACACCTTTGGGATGAACTGGAATGGAGGTTGCAAGCCAGGCCTTTTCATTTAACATAACCTCATGAATGCTGTACAGAATGAATTGTCACAAATTCCCACAGAAAGCTTCCAAGAGGAGTGAAAACAGTTGTAGCTGCAAAGGTGATGACCAGCTCCTTATTAACGTCGATGTATCGGAATGTAACGTCATTAAAGTCCCTGTTGGTGTAGTGGTCAGATATCACACTATTTAAACATACACTAAATATATACATAATAATGTATGTTTAACGCATTTAAACATTACACACATATTGAATCAGTTGATAAAACTGTACTGTAGAAACTGTAGAATTTGAAATCATACCTTTATATTTCCCAGTTTAATATGGAAGAGTTTTCAAGGATGTCTGGGCAAGTTCTTTTTTAAAGATGATTGATGTTTAAGAATACATCAGAATGCAATTAAAATAATGTAGGAAAACAACATATTACTGTAAACTGCTTTGTAAACTTGCTATAAAATCACAGCCGCTGTCAAAATAATGACCTTTTGTCTGGTTTCCTTACATTTTTCTACTGAAAATGTCCCACAGCAAATGTATAGAAAAACATATATCCTGTCAGGTTAACCCCTTGCATGCCTCGTAGTAACTTGTTGTATGTTTGCGATTTTTCCTAGTGTTGGTAGGCTGTGTGCTTTGTAAAAATTAATATTCAGTGGAGCCTCGCAGGCCTGTTTTGCGATGCTCACAAGCTCTGCCAGGTCCCATTAGCATTCCATTAGAGCTCAGTGTGACTGTCACAAAGCCTGTGCTCTGTTATCCGGTCCCACAATCCTGCCAGCTTTGGCCCCCTCTTCCTGCCATCATTCAGGCTAATACCTGTTCAGCACACATTCTCACAACATTCACACTTTAACCCTTTTTAGAGATTTAACACTTTGACCCCAGGGGTCCGTGGGAGAGAATCAAAGGAGCAATATAAATATAAAATCAAAAATAAAAAACAAATAGAAGTACTGCAGGAATACTCTATGCAAAAATACTCTATGCGAAATACACTATGTTATACACAAAATGCTTGGTCAGTACGAAAGGTGAGCCCTTATTCCTTACTATCATAATGAAAAACAGACTTGTTACAATGTAGCTGAAACATTAGTACATTAGTAATGCATTCAATATAAGTCTAAAAATAAGATAATATAGAGCCTAATTTATTCTGAGGTCCAAAGTACAAAGGCCAAATCACTTAAAAATAAACAAATACTGACAGGGGACAGGGTTCTGTGCAGGCCAGTTATTCCACACTGAACTCTTTCAACCATGTCTTTATTGAACTTGCTTTGTGCACTGGCGCGCATTCATGTTGGAATAAAAAAGGTTCTTCCCCAAAGTTAGAAGCATGGTGTTGTCATTTAGCATTAAGACTGTCCTTCTCTGGAAGTAAGAGGCCTAACCCAAACCCTGAAAAACAGGTGTGTCCCAATACTTTTAACAATATAAGGTATATTAAAAACACACAAACATAAACAAAAATATTTGACTACTTGTTACATTTCTTACTATACTGTAGTCCCTGTAACACCATACTACATTGCAAAAATTGCCTACACTGTAATAATGTACAGCTAATGTTCTTTGAGCTTGCACATCTTGCTAGAGAGTCAGTTTGGTGTAGCCCAGTGCTACATGGGAGCAGTCTGATCACAGAGGACAAGGCACCATCTGGGAGGCAACTGTTAGTGTCTTTGCATTGCTGACAGTAAGAAACTGACATATTGGGGACTTAGGAGGAAGGCTGAGCAACATGATTCTAGCATTGCTCTTGTATGTACAGCCTTAAAAGGCCAATGTCCTAAATGTTTCTTGTATTTTCATCTTCGTTTTTCTTTTGCTAAGGTCCACTTTTGTGGTTTTTTTTGTATCAAATGAATTTACACAGGCATTTCTGTGAAAAACAGGTCATTAACAGGTTACAGAAAAACAGGTCATTTTTGTGATTAATAAATTTTTGTGATTTTTGTGATTTTTGTTCGAGGACTAATATATGAAAAATATTTTCCATTCTGACTGGTTGCCTTGTACTGTGTCTCATTCAAACAGCTTTTCAGGCTGAAACACTCTTTATGACTAAGGCACTAGACACAGAATACATGAATATGTGTAAATGCTTCTCAATGCTTTTTTAAAATCTAATGCATGCCCTTTAATATACTTCACTTACTATTTGGCTTTTGGTCTTTCTTCATTTATTTTTCCTTTTTTCAAATTTTGCTTTTTTTTTCATCCTGTTTAGTGGTTGTGTTTTCAGTGGCTGCAATTCAAAATCAATGAAGATGCGTTGGCACATTGAATGCCTATATATTCTAAAACAACACCAACACTGCTGTAAAAGGTGGTTTACGGTTTATGTTTAATTGTAACAGTGGATAAACACTTTCATTTTCAGCTCTTTTTGCCACTAGCTGATCAGCATTTGCATATCTAAGAGTTCTATCAGGATTTTACACATCAAACATATCAGAGGTGTATTTAGGGTCCAAACAATTGAGTGACTTGTACACAAGTAATGCTTTAAAATAATTTCTGTACCAAACCGGGAGCCAGTGCAAGAACCGAAGAACTAATTGTATCTCCTCTGGAAAATGTGAATATCTCATAAAGTTACCTTCATCCTGACAGCAATGTAGAATCATCCCATTCATTTTTATACCAGTTCTCTTATCAACTGTACACAACCACCAATGGCATGTTGTAAAAGTTGCAGTGGTGATAAGAGAACCTGTATAAAAATGAATGGGATGATTCTACATTGCTGTCAGGATGAAGGTAACTTTATGAGATATTCACATTTTAATAAAGGTTAATGATGCTAATTTTTAATTGTTAATTTTATTTTTTTCCAAGTTATTTTGATTTACTGTAAAAGGTAACAGGTATTTTCAAACTGCAAGGTTTTGGTTCAGTAGGTGGTGTGGAATGCACATTTAGTATCTGTACTTTGAACAGAATATGCCATTTTGTATCAGCTGAGTTAACTAATTAATATAATGTGCATAAATGCTTTAATGCAACATGCAGTGACTTCTAGGGGTTAAATGGGGAAAGGGGTTTTTAAGACAAAAGGAGTCATTTTTAGCCTCTGCATAGAGGGGACTTGACAGGAGTCTTGAAGAAGATTTAACCCAGCCTGACAGCAGCCTGAAAAGATTTTCTGCTCTCAGGTTCAAAATAAACCTTTCCACTAACTGTCTGCAAACTTTTGTCTCTGCACTTCTGCCAACTATTCATGTCACCTAATAACCACAGAGATCTTTTTACCGCCTGGAAATGCAAAAACATACAAAATCTCTGATAATGTCACTAAGCATTCCATCACAGCATGAAGCAGCAAAAGGACTTATGGAAACTGTGAAAGAAAAAGTCCAAAAGTAACTAAAGCTTCAGCAACATCAGAACTGCAGTTTTGCATTGGGTGTCACCCTCAGAACCCTCAGGAGGAACTAAAAATTAGATTCTAAAATAAATTATTTCTTGCTTTGGTCCTTTTAATTTATTTCCTGTGTGTGTGCTACAATGTTTACCCCTTTGTCCCTCTATGCCACTGTTATAAAGCCAGATATAGTTGCTATATTTGGTTGTTGTTTTACGCCACTGGCTCTGCATCACATCTGGGTCCTTCTGTCACTTGCTGTATTTCAGTCCAACAACACCTCAACATTTCACACAGCATATATGTAAATACTGTATATATAACCAATGAGAAATGTCACTTATGTGTTGGCATGTATACATATGCACAATAATAGTGCTTAGTTTTTCTTTAAATTCAGCTTTCAGTTCACCTCACCAGCTCCTTACTAGCCCACAAAATAATATGTCAAAAATCAGTAATAGAAGATTAAAAGTGCAATGGAAGATTAATTAAGCTTAGACTACAGCTCATCCTGATATCTTACTAAACATAATTGGTATATCAATACACACAAAATTACAGAAACACAACCTTCTTTGTGCTTTGTTGAATCAGTCTGACATTTTAAATTTCATATTTCATAATCTGATTATGAAATCAAATAAAACACTGAAAGACTAAGGCCTCGTTCACACGGACGTTTGAAATGAACGCGCTCTGAACGCCATAGGCGTTTTTGTGGCGTTTAGTAGCGACGCTTGATTGACGTCAGCAAGGCGTTCAACTGGCGTTAGTCTGACACCGTTTAACGCCAGCCTGACGCCCGATCTGTAGTTTTTCTGTATTTTCCTGTGGGGGCAGTAATTACTCTGTTCCAGAGTGTTTACACATGTGTTGTCTTGGTTCATAG
The DNA here is from genome assembly GCA_037974425.1 of Phenacogrammus interruptus. NCBI lineage: Eukaryota > Metazoa > Chordata > Actinopteri > Characiformes > Alestidae > Phenacogrammus > Phenacogrammus interruptus. Next base: position 23,935,783 of record JBBPCW010000133.1, on the reverse strand, counting down.
TTCTGCACTGAAAACATGGATCCCTATTCTTTCTTAAGACTCACCGTTTACATTCTTGCTTTAAAAATCCTCCTGATACGGCGCAATAGGCAGGAGAGGAACAAAACGTGGTTTGTCGCAGTTGCCGTACAGAATCATGGGACATATTCGGTCCTCCAAAACATCACCTGAATGCCATGTAAACGCCATAGCGACATTTTCCACGCCAGAAAAATGCCTGGTTCAGCACCGGCGTTCGGCCAGCTGCGCATTCGGACGCTATGGCGATTACATGGCGTTCGGGTGACGTTCTGGAGGACCGAATATGTCCCATGTTTCTGTATGGCAACAGCAAAAAAACACGTTTTGTTCCTCTCCTGCCTACGGCGCTGTATCAGGAGGATTTTTAAAACAGGAATGTAAACGGTAAGTCATAAGAAAGAATAGGGATCCATGTTTTCAATGCAGAACTATAAACCAAGAGGACACACGTGTGAACACTCTGGACAGAGTAATTACTGACCCCACAGGTAAATACACAAAACTACATATCGGGCGACAGGCTGGCGTTAAACGGTGTCAGACTAACGGCAGTCGAGCGCCTTGCTGACGTCAATCAAGCGTCGCTACCAAATGCCACAAAAACGCCTATGGCATTCAGAGCGCGTTCATTTCAAACGCCCGTGTGGACGAGGCCTCGGAAGGGCAGCTGGTAGTCTGGTGGTTAGGGAGGTGCCCCTGTAATCAGAATGTTATTGGTTTGAATCCCTGGACTGCTAGTGGCACCTCTGAGGTACCCTTGAGCAAGGTACTGTCCCCGCACACTGCTCCCTGGATGCTGAATTCCTGGCTGCTCACTGCTTCACTTGGTGAATGGGTTAAGTGCAGAGGAAGAATTTTGTGGTGTTCACACTGTGTGCTGTGGTGTGTTCACGTATGACAGTTCACGTAATTGGTTGTTTAGCACAATGACCAATGCTACAATGTTTTGATACAGGTAAGGCAGCAATAACACTCTTATCATCATTCAGTTATTGTCATACAATTATCTCACAATTGTAGCAAAAAATGAAAATAACAAATTGCCTGATTGCCAATAGGATGTTTGGTGAAAAATTGGCACATTTTTAATAATGCACACTTAATACCATTTTAAGGTTGATGGACATGATCGACAGGTGCAGTTACAAGTTCATTTAAGCTTTATAAAAAGCTGTCATTAACAAAAATAAATCTGAAGTTTGAAAGGGTTCATATTTGTTACACTTATCATTTAATGAATGAAGTACTCCCTCTTTAGCCGCTGGATGACCTCTTTGACCACTCTTGTGCTCTGGGGGCCTATTCTGCAGGAATGTTGAGTGTGTATAGTCAGAGATTAGGCCATAGTGCCACTCCTCCTCATTCCATTCCAGAGTGGGCTCCCTCCAGAGCCACACAGGGCTTTTATCTGAGCCAGGGTGACTGTGATGGATGGTCACTGTGGGCATGGACATATGCACACACATACATGCAAGGATAAGGAGGGGGTAGCCAGTCCTGGACCACCGCTATAAAGCTTCTGGTCGCAGGTTTCCACTGAGTCTCTGAGGTCCCGCTGCTCATCTGCTCCACGTCTTGCTGCCCTGGCACAATGAATGACATCTACAAAGCTGCGGTGAGTGTATATATGCTAAAGTCCTGGCGGCAGTCAATGCCCTGTTACTTGTAGGGTTAAATGGTGACACATATACACAGGAATCTTCTAGTCTATGCTGTTGAACAGTTTGAAATCACATGTCCCTGTTCTACCTTTACTATAAATTAGACAGGAAAATGTAGAATGAGGGTTTATTCTTGAAAAATGATGGCTTAAACCGTAGTGAACCATATATAGTAACACTATATTACAAAAACGATCATAAATAGCGATTCAATCAGCAAGATTTTGTCACCATTTTCCAAATATGAGGCATTATGGATAATAATTATAATAATATTTTTAAAATTATGTTATTATATTATCACATACTCCCTATTATTATCAGGCAATCATCGGCAGTCCAATTCATCATAAAAAAAATCCTGCATTTCTTCAGATTTCCACAACCACAACATATTACAATTATAACATTTATAATGTATAAATGTTCATCATTTATACATGTTTCAGTAACAAAATAGGTTTTATATATTGAAAACAGCGATTACAACCATTTGAAACGAACAGTAAAAATAGTATATAGGCTTAAAAAAGTTGACAATGGATGTTGGATTTAACCTTTAGAAATGGCTGTGTAGGAGGTTTATGTCAGTTGTCATTAAAAGTTAACATAGGTTCCACAAAGCGTTGTGAATGCTGGCCTTTTTAAAGTTAAAATACATTTACAGTGTGTAATGTACATTGTAAAAATTAGTCCTATGTATTTTCAAACTGAAAAAAGACATGGCATGTTTGAACCATTAATTGAATTATATTTTAATTATGTATAGTTTGTTTAAATTTAAATTGGTTTTAAAGGACCACTCATTGTTCTTTGTGGAATTTAGGTCAGCGATGTTTTTTTTATTTATAATTTCAAATGCTTTTCTTCTCATATTTTACATTATTTTCAACAGTCAAACCCATTCTGAACTTCTTAAACTCGAAGGGCCTGTATACATACCCAGACACAAATTTTTAATGCTCGTCACTAGTTTACTAGAGGTTAATGTATAATTCATAGCAAGAACTGAACAGTAAGATTCATGGCTGAATATAAAGGCAGTCAAATTATGTGACCATGATGACCATCTAAAGCGCAATTCTTAAAGCAATGCCAATGTAAGAATTTCATTGTGCTCTGTACACTGTACTTTGTGCATATGACAATAAACTTCAACTTCAACTTCAATGCCATTAGACTTCTTTAACATAATTTCTAAAAGTAAACACATTCGTAACTCATTTAACCTGAAGGCTTTCATTTCTAATGCTATTAACAACTTAAGTTAAACCTTGTATCTCCAGGAAAATTTTATTCTGAGCCACTTTGGACCATTTCTATTGGTCCGTTAATCATAAAGTGTTGACACCATGTGAGTAGCAGCTGTTACAAACTCAACCTTGATCATTACCTTTATAGAAGTTGTGTATAATTCATAGTAGTTACTGAGCAATAAGCCATGAGATTAATAATATATAGTGAATAATGAGGCTGCAGCTGAAGAGGGTCGATCCATAACAATGGATCGACAAATATTGCGTATTTAAGAAAATAGTTTGATTATATAGAAAATAACACATTGTTGAATATAATAGTCCTGTAATTTGAATTAAATCTTGTTCTTTCTTTGTCCTGTTGTGCAAGTAGGAGATGTGATAGGATTACCTTTAAATATACTCACTCTTGAATGTTATCAGGACTGAAAGAGGGGCACTTGACAGGTCCTGTGGTCTGACTCCATGTCTGCACATGGAGCGGCCAATGCTTTTCCCAGGCTAATTTTGGCAAGTTCTTCACTCTCCCGTGGATGTGTTTACATGATGGGAAGAAGCAGAGCTTCAGATAAAACACCAAAATTCCTTCACTATCTGTGCCTACAATGGGGGCCTCCTGTTATCTCTCACTGATCTCACCCCAAAGAACATATGGGTGTGTGTCAGGACTTGAACACTTTTGACTGCCATATTTATGAGTCAGCATCAGCCATGTAGTTTGTGCGTAGGCTGAGTAGGCCTATAGATGACAACTCTTACTTAAGCAGCTGTCACGCTCACTCATTCTCAGTAGCTTTTTCAGGATTACAGCACCATTGTTGGGGTCCATCTGCAGCTATGCTAATTTAAAACACTTTGCATTGTCTCCTTTATCTGCGGTTCCTTAACTCGCACGCCACTTTATTTTTAACTTGCACCCTGATCACTGTGCTATACACACGGATGAAATATGGGTTTGGATTGGAGGAGAGAATAATAAAAACAACAGTGCCTCTGACTGTCAAAGAACTTCCAGACTGATTTACATAGGAGAGTGCAGGCAGAGTAGCTGGATATGTTTGAGGGGAAAGAAATAGGGGAAGATTCTTTGTGTGTGTGTGTGTGTGTGTGTGTGTGTGTGTGTGTGTGTGTGTGTGTGTGTGTGTGTGTGTGTGTGTGT
>JBBPCW010000133.1:23829233-23843894 GCA_037974425.1 Phenacogrammus interruptus | reverse complement strand
AACCAATCAGATGATGACTTCGACATTCCTGAAGTGTTTCCAGTTAAGTGTACCATATGCATCAGACGTTTAGCCAATGTTCCGTGGGTGTGACGTCTGAGGCTGAGACTACTAAAAACTAGAGCTTGGCTGCTGGTGACCAAATAGCATTTAACTAGCATAAAAAAGAAGGAACACTTTGTTGTCTTGGAAGTGTGTGGCTGTCTAGAGGTAATAAATGTGATTTATTTGTGTGACTTTTCCATTTTAATTTTCACATTATTTTTCAAATGTATTGCAGCCCTACAAATGCTTTTGGTTGTACTACAGTGATGGTATGAAAGCAATAGGCCACATAATGCCCGTTATTAATAATAATACATGACATGTATTTGTTAAACACTGAGTATTTTATCATATTGTATGTTGTTGCCATTCTATGGGAGCTGCAACCAGATTGAAGCCTCATTTTTCAATAAGTAGTTTAATTCATTCATTAAAAAAAAAATTGCATAATAACAAAATAATTCAAGCTATGTTTTGTTTAGAATATGATGTTGTTGCCAAGCTATCTTGGACTTTTTGAAAATGTTTATATATTATGAACCTGTAATATCAGTGTGACTGCCTGTTTGGTGGTGCATCTGTTGTCAAACAATGCATATTAATTTCTGTATGTTTAATTTTGCTTATGGATAATGTAAAACATTCAAGAAACACATTCTTTACGTTTGTTACTGTAACTGTTCCATCCTGCAGTAAACACTGCACAGAGTAATACCAAATGTGAACTGAGGAGCCTGCTAACCTGATAGCTATTGCAAAATTGACAAGCCTAGGTGAAGCTGAAAACTAGTTATCAAATATGTTTAGTGGCCACTGATAGCAATGTGATGGAGCATCTATCTGTTTTATAGTTACCTTTTAATATCAGATGAGATATTAAACAAGGGTTTAATGAACTTCTGCTTCATAACTGGAAGATAAAACTCATCCTGTCATGTCTTTATGGAGCTTGGTTTGTGCACTGGGGCCCAGTCATGCTGAAAAGGTTCTTCCCCAAACTGTGTCCACAAAGTTGGAAGCATGGTGTTGTCCAGAATCTGCTGAAGCATTAAGAATGTCCTTCACTGAAAGTAAGGGGCCTAGTCTAAACTCTGAAAAAAGGGGTGTCACAATATGTTTGTCCATGTAGTGTAGGTGGAATCTGGTCCTGTTCTAACAGTTCTCACATAATGAAAAAAATGTGATGTTTTCATCGTATGCAAATGTATCAGCATAAAGACCGCTGTGAGACATTTCTCTCTGTAATCTCAAGGTCTCCACCAAGGCCTGTTTATTCCCATCCTTCAGGTCCTGCTCTGTTACTTTTTGTGCCAGAATCCAACCTGTTTATGTAAGAAGTGCCTGAAGCAAGTACTCTTTGGGCTGGTTTCCTGGACCCATATTAAGATTAATCCTGGTTTACAAAGACTTTTCAGTAATAATTTAAAATTGATATTACACTGTAGTCCAAGAATTTGGTTAATCTGGAGTTCAGGAAAATGCCCCCCTTTCTGCATTTTTAAACAGGAGATTTATTTGATCTGAACTGTCATTTATATGATTTTTTAAAACAGATTTACAGTTTTAAGAACATCAGCAGCGTTTTATAATGTGTATTCTGAGTTTTTGCCACAGAGCTTGCGTACGTGTGTACGTGTACGTGTGTGTGTGTGTGTGTGTGTGTGTGTGTGTATATATACATATTTATAATCACCCTCCTGTCTCTCCACAGCTGGACCAGTCTGCGGTGGCATCTGTGCTCAAGGGTCGACGGGAGCTGCTGGAGCAGGTGTGTGAGTCCCACACCCGTAAACGGCGCCTGCTGACCCCCGAGGACCTGCGGCACCTCATCGTGGACGACAAGCACAGACTGCTCTACTGCTATGTGCCCAAGGTGGCCTGCACCAACTGGAAGCGGGTGCTGATGGTGCTGACGGGCAATGGACGCTACCACGATCCTCTGGCCATCCCAGCAAATGAGGCACACGTCCCGGGACACCTGCGCTCGCTCTCCGAGTACACGACGGCCGAGATCAACCAGCGGCTACGCACCTACCTCAAATTTGTCTTCGTCCGCGAACCCTTCGAGAGGCTGGTGTCAGCCTACCGAAACAAATTCACCCGCAACTACAACACCGCCTTCCATAAGCGCTACGGGAAAAAAATAATTCAGAGGCACCGGGCCAACCCCCTGCCGGATGCCCTGGAGAAAGGCAATGACGTTTCGTTTGAGGAGTTTGTGTACTACCTGGTTGATCCGCGGACTCAGAAAGAGGAGCCGTTTAATGAACACTGGGAGAGGGTTCATTCTCTGTGCCACCCCTGCCTTATCCACTATGACGTGGTGGGAAAATATGAAACTCTAGATCAGGACGCGCAATACCTGCTGAAACTGGCCGCCGTCGACCAGGAGGTCCAGTTCCCAACCTCCTCCAAAAGCACAAGGACCACTGGAGACATGGCAGCCAAGTTCTTTGACAACATCAGCCCCTTTTATCAGAAGAAACTCTACAACCTTTACCGAATGGACTTCCTGCTTTTTAACTATTCAACACCAGCCTACTTGAAGTTGAGATGAGCCAGACTTCGGACTTTTACATCAATGAGTCTTTGGCCATGTGCTCGTGTTCTGCACTGATTGAAAGGCTTTAGACCTGGGCAATTTCTAAAATGTAATTTCACAATTTTTTTAGCAACTGTAATGCCAATATTTTTAAAAACCATTTAAGATCTCATTGGGTACACTAAACCTGGTGGAAAATTCCTCAGGTGGTATGCTTCCCCTGTAGCTGAAACGTGGGTAGTTTACTGTAGCCTTATTGCCATCCCATAAAAGCTCAGATTTTTAAAGGTAAAAAGAAATATTAAAGACGCATCTCATTTAGTAATTAGGAAGTAGGGCTGCAGAATATTAGGAAAACATGCGATAATGTTGTTGAGTGTTGCGATGGTGATATCTCATGCGATAAGTGAGTAAAAATTTTATAGTGTTCATGTTTTTCTGCTTTGGATTTGCTGGTAATATAGACTCCAGACACTGACTAGTCTATGCAGGAAAAAAATGAAATGCAATATTTCCATTCCAACATGTTTAAGAATGTACTTAAACAGAGCATTTTAATGCCTCCCATAAAACATTTGAACCATTGAACATTGTTGAAAAATAATTTAAAATCTTGAATAAATGTAAACATAATTTAAATTATAGTAAGTTCTTAGCCAGAAAAAAAATAGCAAAAAGAACAATCAGCACAGATGAAGAAAACTGCCCAGGGATTCTTTTTGCCCTCTTCTTTGTGGCACTGGGTGAAGAGGTTTGGAAAAAATTACGATGTATTTTGCAGCCCTATTAGGAAGCTACTTCAAATTCAATTAGTCCTCTCTAGGTATCTGTCAGTTCTCTGTCCAAACTCTTACCACCCTTTAAAGTGTCCTGTTGCCCAGGTCTAACTGACTTGATTCAATTGTGAATGTAATTTTTACATGAAACTGAGAGATAAAAGGTCTGAGTTCATGTGGAAATGATACACACGCTTGAATCTGATATACATCACTTATTTCAGTGCGAGTTGTTTTCCGGGCTGTTTGCTCATATGGACGTCAGTGGTGACTTTGTGAGCATGTGGTGGTGTTGAAATTCCACTGGTGTGCGTCCCTGAGGGCGAAAGCGCACCGCGGAGAACAGATTACTAATGGCGAGGTGCTGCGTCCGCCCAAGCCTGTGGTTTTTTCGGCTGTGTTCGGTACTGCCTGAACTCCCAACCGTGTGCCTTTGAAACTCTGAGTGTTGTCTAATTGAAGCAGGATTCTTCAGTAATTGACAAATGCAGAGGTTTTTTCCACTCCCTCCCCTTTACCCTTCAATTCCTTTTTTGTATTTAAGGTTGTAAGGTTGTGCTGAGATATTTATTGTAAACACCATACTTTTGCTTTTGAACTGAAATCAGCAGAGGTTTTTCTCAACGCTGTGAATCGTTATTCTCCAAAAAACTTGACTAACAGTTTACACTCCTGATTTTCTTAATTGTTTTTTTAAATTTCCCTCTCATAGAAGAGATGGACGCTGAAATGTACTGTACTCGATTTAAATGTGTACATCATTTCCTCAAGAATGACATATTTCAAGATTGCCAATTGCCAATAGTAAGTAAACTTAAAGGGACATTGTGGCCTGCAGGCAGCATTTAATATGATGTTCGTGATGTTATGTGGCATCCTGTGAATCTCCCCAGAATCCATCATTTTGTTTACTTTGTGTTTTCATCCACCAATGTGAGAACACTGTGTACCCAGCATGCACTGTGAAAATGCATCATATGTACCAGTAGAAACCCCCCCTCCCCACACCCGTGGCAACAGAGAAATCCAATGATGCAAAGGCTGATGACATTCAGTAATGTTGGTTATCTGTGTGTGTGTATGTGTGTGTGTGTGTGTGTGTGTGTGTGTGTGTGTGTGTGTGTGTGTGTGTGTGTGTTTAAAACCCCGCCCTGCCGCAGAGCAGTTGTAGTTTTCCTCCCACCTTAAAAATACAAACAGATGTGGATGGTTTCTAATCTTTAAACTAGAAATCCTTGCCGTGGGGACAGATGTGTGCAACAGATGTAGCAATTAAAACTTTATTTTGTCTAAAGACTCCTTTTACAGACAAAACTACTGTACTAGACCTTATTCCTGTGGAAATGATGGACATTTTAATCAGGTTCAGTATATTTCCAGTCACGTTCACAGACACAGTCACCTGTACAATACTATGCTTTAAACAGAGGGGAGGATGTTGGAGGATATGCTGAAGGATGAGTTCAGACTCTTTCTGAGAAGTAGGCTGGCATCTCCAGCTCCTCGGGAATAAAAACAGTAAATGCTGGCCTTCTCACAGAGTTGCCTCTTTATTTAGCGTCCGTCAGGCTGGGTAAACAGTACATAGCTGTGGTCAGGGCGAACGGAGACCCTCGTCAGAGCCCTCCTTGTTAAGCGACGGCATCCTGGGCGAGGTGCAAATCGGCTACCGGCCACTGCAGGTCGGAAAGAGACTCGTTCTGCAAATCTTTTTTTGACATAACTAAATTGAATTAATTAGTGGAAGGAAGACATTATAGAGTTCTCTTTTAGAAGGATGATGCAATGCATTTAATTTACCTGATTTAAACCATTTGCATCAGGGAAAAATAGTACATTAGTGTAATTACTGCCATAAATAAGTGAACTAAGACAAGAGATTATGTACATGTTTAAATCTGGTAAATTCAATCCGAAGCTCTAGCATTTTAGAGTGAAATATTTATTTCATGTCCATCTATGATACCTGTGCAGCAGTTCATGTTCTGTCCATTTTAGGGATGGGATGAAAATCAGTTTTAATGATATGATACCATGTAAAATCCAAGGATAATCATTATCTCAGAAAGTAAATTATCAGATGATGGTGTTTACTGACTTTTGTAAAGTCAAAGTTGGAGAAAAAATACTGCTACAGTCCCCCCCACCCCACCAAGGGTTGTACTGGTGATCATTTCAATTGACTTGTTGATGTTAAAGGGGATTTTTAAAAACGATTCTGTATTATTAAATCATTGCGAGATAAACATCAAGCGGTTTGGTGTGAAATGCTCCATTCTGGAGAAACTTGCCAAATTAAACACAGCAATGATGAGAAGAACCAGACGACGGAGGAGTTTAATGATTTAATCATCCAGAATAGTTTGCTATTATTAAATCCTTATGATCCAGCTTGGTTTGGGTTTGGTGTGAAATGCTCCATTCTGGAGAAACTTGCCAAGCCAAACTTGTTTACAGCGATGGTCAGAAGAACCAGACGTCTGAAGAGTTTAATGCCTCCCTCATGGAAAGTTACCCTCATGGTTACAAATGCACTTACTGCCTGGCACCAAGGGATGGGAATAGCAAGGATTGTACTACCACCAATTTTAGTACAGATACTTATCAATACTCCTCATTCCTACTTTCCAGTTTGGTACAAAAAATAAAGACATTACATAGAAAGATGGGAAAAGATTCAACAGGTGTTTTATGTGTTTGTAGAAATAAGGTTCTAAACTGTGTCCTGAGTTTCCTGTTTATATGAGGGAGAGGCATCACTACAAATGTTAACTGTACTAAACAGATGGGTGTTGGTGTGTAGAGCGCTGCTCCGTTGCGCTGATCCAATCCAGCACTGACCGTTTGAAAACGCAGCTGTTAGAATGCATTAACACTGCAGCTGCACTGTTTATCCAGGAGGTCCTCCAGACTTCAGTACTGACCTGACAGGAACTTGTAACTGTTTAGTACTGGTTCTCTATACTCGTCCCTACTGATGCCTGAGAGTGATAATCAAAATTAACACTTTTACCTTCAATATTACAAGTAAAAAAGCTCATAAAAGGCATCTAGGTTCATTTTGGACAATCAATATTTCATTGTGACCCCTGCTTCCATCCAGCACCACTGTAAAGAAATTTGAGTCAGTATTGTTCTCTATCATGAACCATTTCACTTTGATCTACTCTGCTTTGACTTTTACATGATGCAGAAAATTAAAAATAGGTGGATGTGCTTTTGCAATGCATTTTGAAACACTATGCTTTGATTTCACAAAAGGGAATTGTTCCACTTCTAGCCCAGTTAAACTGAACTGGCTGCACATTTAGCACTGCATATCCAAGTCTGCTAAATAGGTTTTCAACATTTCTTTTTATATTCTTATTTCTTCCCAAACAACTTTTCCAAATGCTAATAAAATATAATCATGGCACTTGGCTGGTAATACGTTTTAAATCTCTGGGTGCTTATACCTTACTTTTGGCTTCGTTTTTAGTTTGGCTAAATTCCCACCCATGACTCACAAACAGAGTCAACACATACTTCCAAAAGATCTATGGCTTAGTTAAGCCCATCCTTTGTGCTGCCCACAGAATAACAGACTGAGAAAGTGAGACTATTTCTAAGCTAGAACTGTTTTCGCCTTGTTACAAGTCTGTATGTATTATTTTCAGATTGTACTCCATTGGATATGGATGATGTCACACTGGCTCGTTTAAATGGGATGATGTCACAGATGGTTGGACGTCCGCAACAGGACCATTTTGAACAGAAATTGCACATTTTGCACAATTTATGGAGCTGAAAGGTAAAAAAAACCCAAACCCGTGAATGCCAGCCAGCACAATGTAGCAGTTAGTTATCCTGATTTGTGATCTTTCCAATAAACCTATTTTGAATTGCGGCTCCGGGTTAAGATGAAGAAGCCAGCCATCTGGTTTTTGTTTGAGCTTGTCTTTATTTTACTGGATTTTATAAGGGCTGGAGGGAACATTGTCAAACATTGTGATGATTAGTGTGATATTTTACGAATCATTTCAGTGGAATATAATCCTGTTCATACAGACATGAATTAAACATAAAAAACTGGACTGTACATGCAGATGAGGTTCTCTGTTAGTTGTAAATAAAACCAAATCTACCCAGCTGTCAGTCAATCACTCCAGTAAAGAAACCCTAAAAGTTCCTATGTAAAGAAAACTATTTTCACTTGTGCAAAACTACCCAAAGGTGAGTCAGGAAAATATTCTAGAAATCTAAAAGCTTGAATATTTTGTTCTTACGGTGTTATCTTTAGCAGCAAAACTCCAAATGTCTCAGGTCCCTTTGTTCTGTAATTCAGTCCAGCTTCAGTACAGCCAACATTTGTCATTCTCCAGCACAAGAATCCCCTCCATCCCAAACCAGAGAAGAGCCATGGCAGGCCTCATGGCCATAGACCCACCAGCTCTTGGAAACTTTTGTATCCTTTGAAGTCTTTACAACTTTAAACAAATCCAAGGTAATTTAACACGTAGCAAAGCACATGACTGCACTCCAGATACAGTCCCCATAGTCTAATGTAATCCTTCATATTAAAAAGCCCTGCAACTTTGTAGGTGGGTTTGTGGGTGTGTGCGTGTGTGTGTAAGTGTTTGTGAAGGCATCATTAAAGGCCACAGGACAACACATCCACAGAACAAGTATAACAGTATGAGTTTGGCGCAGACAATCCCTTGCTTTTGTCGTCTAAAGTTTACTTTCCAGTGTCCCAGAAGAGAGATCATCTAGTCCGCCCACAGGAACAAAGGCCTGTGTGCTTTCTTACCAGGACCCCCTTATTTGACCTCCCAGTGAACACATGTGCCAGCCCAGATGATGTTGGCATTAACTGGAAAAGAGTAAAGCCTGAGGGGAAGGAGGGTCCTCATAGACCAAGCCCCTCAATTAGCATGACGATTCGGAAGCATAAGGCCAAGAAGCCAGTGCCCAGCAAATCTCCCAAAGCTGTCAGGTAGGGAATGGAGAAGTTGTCAGGATCCAGGCCTTTCCTCCACATCAGCCGGACGATGAGGTCGGCTGTATAAAGCAGGATACCCACCTGAAACCAGAATTAAACGTTATGAAACCGTACAATTATTAAAAAAAAAAAGTGCATTTTACAACAGTAAAATAAAAATCAAATAAAAACTCAGCAGAAAAATACTCTGTACTAAATACGCAAAATGCTGGGTTATAAATACTGCAGACAAATAACTTACTGCTAGGTAATTAACTAATGAAACAAATAGCGGTCCATATGTGGCAACTTTTACTTTTAAAAGTAGATGACGGAAGACATCTCTACTATGTAGAGTAATGGAGGTGGTGGCCTAGTGGGTAGGATACTTGCCTCTGTCTTCCGTCATCTACTTTTAAAAGTAAAAGGTGCCACATATGGATATTTAAAATGAAGACCTGGATTTGTTTCCTAAAGAACCTTAATCAGCTGTTAATTTAGGTTCTGTAGGGAAGGGGGGGTCCTAATTTTTTTCAATGGACCCCTGCAAACACATTTTCAAAAGTTCAGAAAGCAGTGGGCGATGTGATATGTTTACGCTTTTCTGAGCCTGCTGTGAAAATTGTCCGTACTTACTGAGAACATTGGACAACTGCGTGTTTCTTTAAAGAGAGATGAGAGAACTAATTTAATTTGAGTGCAATTTGTAAAAAGCTTACATTGTCACAGAATATCTGGAAAATCTGGCTCTGAAAAAATAAACCCAGGCATGAGTGACACGATCTTTATCACAAATGTAACACGGCCCAAGCCCTTACCCATGTCATGTCATTAAAAAAAATAACAAATAAAGTCAGAGAACCCCTGGCTGTGTGTCACAGACCCCACTTTGAGAAACATTTAGGTTTTCTATGCCCCAAAGAACCCTTTGTCACAATATTACTTTCTGAATGAATGCCATTCAGATTCGTGTGGAATTTATCACTTGTGCAACATTTCAATATGAAAAATGAATCACCCAAATGTATTTTTAAGTTTTAGCGCCATATCAACTAAAAAATAAACAAATATGTAATATGTAAAAATGTTATAATTTGTCAAGTTATCTGCCTCAGATCTGATGATTTCACATTAATTTGATAACTTTATTCTCAAATGTCCTACAGTTTTCTCAGTCATTTAACAATCTGCCCAGCACTGTTCATCATGATGCTTCATGAGTGTCAATAAATTAGAATGATTTTAATAACATATACAGTTATATGACACAAACATACAGCTCCGGAAAATATAAAACACCACTGCAAAAACGTTCAGTATCTCTGGTTTTATCTTTTATAGGTGCAAATATTGAACTGAATTGATTTGCCTTAGTTTTTAAGAACTGCTGGCAATATCTCTCCTCATTTTCAAATTAAAATATTAAAAGAAATGATGCAGTGTTTACAGACCTTGAATAATTCAAAGAAAACAAATCTCTTGTTCACTCACACAAAATGGCACAAATTAGCTTTGAGTGGTGTTTTGTCATCCAACTGGTCACATTACAAGAGGAGTTTGTCGATTACAGCAGTGTTTTATACTTTTCCTCATTAAATAAGATGTGATTCAGGTGATCACTAATCAGTACCTCATAAAGCAGAATGAGGTGTTTGTGTAGGATTTTAACAAACACTGACATGAATTGGTTGTCATATTCATAGAGATGCTGATTTAAAAATAAACTGCAGTGGTCTCATTTTGTCCAGAGCTGTATATGGTTACACTAATGAAAACCTTTTGAATGCTAGTGTTCTCTCTTTACAATGAGATGATCCTGCAGCTTTCTGCTCAGTCTTCAACAGCTGCATCAACATGTTTATGACACGTCCTTCGATTTCACTCACAGCTCATTGGGACGAAATAATAAGGAAAGCCACCACAAAGCACATACTTTCACTTTAATAATTTCAGTGAAATGTTTTCGGAACACGTTCCAGTCCAGACCTCGCAGCTGAAAGCCGAACTAAACTGTGTGACTGGATTGATCATCCTCTCAACACAGCAATCTCACCGTCACTGGCGTGTGTGTGTGTGTGTGTGTGTGTGTGTGTGTGTGTGTGTGTGTGTGTGTGTGTGTGTGTGTGTGGACTGACCTGCAGTAGTGCAGCAAACAGGTAGCAGCAGGTGAAGGCCAGTGTGATGGCAGTGTGGCCGCCTTGCAGCGTTTTAATGGCAAAGAGAAAGACCAGGTGTCCCGGGACCACCAGCAGGAAGAGAACCCTTGCGGACTTAGAGTTCACTCCTGAGGAGAGGCAGAAAAACACATCGCTGCACACTCTCCCTCTTTCCAAAACAACAATTAGATTTGAATGAAAACCAAACTGAATGTACTTTCCCGAGTGGGTAATTTGGAATTTGTCTCGCAGAAGCAAACACAGTCAAACAAACATCACATATCAAATCCTGCCCTTCCAGTGGTGCTCAGTAACAGTCCATGAGATTCTGTCCAACACAACTGAAAGCAAATTCCAGGATCAAACATACCCAACTGAAGTCAGATATTTTATATTTGATTCACTATATTACATTATTTGTGCCTGAGAAGGGAAAATAACCTAACTGCGTTTAACATTAGCCCCCCAGGACCAAAACTGGTGATCCCTGCATGCAATAATACATTAATACAATAGTAGGGCTTCGCAAATTTACCGTCATCGCAATATCAACATGCACAATATACATATCGCGAAAGACTGACTGAACTGCAATAAATGGTGTTTTTCCAAAACTCTTCACTCAGAGCCACAGAGAAGAGGGCAAAACAATCACTGAGCAGTTTCTTCAATCAACTGTTATAGATTGTTCCTTTTGCTATTTTTTTTTCCTGGTTAAGAACTTAATATAATTTAAACTGTGTTTACATTTATTTAATATTTTAAAAATATATAACAATATATAAATATTTCATTTACAAATGTTTCATGGGAGGCATTAAAATGCTCTGTTTAAGTAAATGCCTTAAAAAAAAAACATGCTGAAATGGAAGTATTTTTTTCTGCATAGACTAGTCAGCGTCTGGATATCGCATGTGATATCGCCATCGCAACTTTTCCTAATATCGTGCAGCTCTATACAATAGTATTGTGCAAAAGTCCTAGGCTTAAATAATTTAAAGCCATTTTTCTCAGCTGGCAAAATTAGCATAAAAAAGTAGAAAGTATCCATATTTGTTTTGTTTATAAAAATAGAAGTTGATATTGAGTTCCAGGTTCCTCCTTGGTTCCTCCAGCCATGTTTGGATTTGTGAAATCTTTCTTTCAGCAGTTAGGTGTATAAAACGTTCACTGCTCATCTAAACCGTTTTTAAATATTATTGTATACTATTACTATGTACTGTATACTATTTTGTAGAAAAGTATTTTCCATTCGACTTCTTTTTCTATTACCAGCATTTTTGTCACATACAAAAACAACTTCTAATACATTTTTTAATAATTTTGTTAGTCTGTATGAAAAAGTAATTGTGCCTTTAGTCAATCAGTCAAACATTTAAACCTAATTTAGCTGTTAATTGGGTTCAACTACATTAGACACTCCCAGGGCTAATAACTGCCAGCCCTACTAAATCCAAACATTACAGGACATTTCCAGCAATGTGATGTAGATTAAATCTCTTAACAAGCAATACTTTATGCTGCGATCAGTAGATAAGAAACAAGGTTATTGAAATAAATCCATCTGGAAAGGGTTACAAAGGCATTTCTAAGATGCCAGATTCCAGAGAACCACTCCAAATATGCACAAATAGAAGAAATCAGATCAAATACCTTTTATCTCACTCTGAGGTCTTGAATATCTAACCTTATAAATGTGAATGAATCTAAGAAAAACAAGATTTTGTAATACCAAAGTTTACCTAACCTTTTAAAAATACACTTTTTTAATAAACAATGGCATGACAATTTAATAAAAAACAGCATTTTGTGATGAAACATTACTTGGAAGTGAACCACAGCACTTGTTTAAACACCCTGGAGGGCCGAGAGAAGAACACATTAGCTTTTCTTGGTATTGAGTTTTGAGTTTTTAAAATGAGACCGACTGGGAGACTGACCTGAAGAAAAGAAGGTCATGCAGGGGTTTGGCCAGTGCTGCCTCATCTTGTAGGGCAGAACTCCAGGGATACTCCAGGAGTGCAGATAGGTGGAGATCCTGCTGGCCTGAATGGCTACCAGGTTTCCCCCAACCCCTGAGAGACAGGAGAAGACGCTGCATTGTTACACAGAAGCCAGGTTGAGCACTTCATCAATAAAGTGTCAATACAATCTATACACTTTTTGGGTAGATATGAGGCCTTTATTTGACAGACAGTGGAACACAGGAATGTGTGTGTGAGATCCAAAACAAAATTCAGAGTAATTTCATGAGATTCTGTTGATCTACACATTTTTCCACATTTCCTCATCACCACTAAAGCGTGGAATTAAGGATTTACAGCTTTTCCATTCTCCTGACTGAGCCGAAGTGAAGATGGCAGCAGCAGGTGGGCATTCTCTCAGCGAGTGGAAAAGCCATTAACGAAGTATCAAATTAGCGTCTAATTCAATCAGTCATTTTATTTCCTTATTCGAGAACGCTTTCACAATGACTTGGAAAATGGAGAGTTTCTGTCTGAAGTTTAAAGCTGAGTAGAACGCAAAAAGTTGTTATGCAGTAAATAAAGAGCTCTAAAGTGGAGCAGAACATTTAAGCACTGGGAAGTCAAAAGGTGGGTCTCTGGGTGGGCCTCCCTCTCCCCCATCTCCCAGCTCAATGACAACCACCAGATTTTTAAAAAATCATTTTCTTACCAGAACTGTCTCAGAATTGTAATTTTAAAAAAATTAATTCTCCCAAAAAATGGAAAATATTCCTGTTTGAAAGGATGCACTGGCCTGGCTGAAGAGGTTGTCACCCTCCCTTTGTTACAGCTAGGTTTTAGGAATGGGACATGACAAAATTAAGGAGAAACTGGGAGCAATAAACCAAAAAACAGTAAATAAACAATGTAATATCAGCTAAAGAAACAAAAATAAACATCAATGATTCAAAACAAAGAATATAAAATAGGAATAAAGTCAGAGTAAAAGGGAATCTGAGCAAAAAGTGATTATATTGTCGTTATCTGATTCTGGCATTGCACAATTGCATTGTTTGTTTGGCTTTTTTTTTTAAAAACACATGAAATCTCAGCTGTCATAATGCTGCGTCACACTCAGGGCTGGAGAGAGACAGAAGATTGGTGGAAGCAAGTCGCAGCCAAGCAGGGATAGGAAATCTAAACCAGATTGTTGACTCCAAAAACTCACCACAAGTCATATTTGAGTGAAACCCCTGTGAGCCCCAGGCAGCCTGCATGACTCTGCAGCCGTGCCCAAGAACATCTGGCCACGGCCTTTAAACATCAAAACTTCATACCAGCCACGGGACGTCTTCTAAAAATAAGATCTAAATTCTATAGACAATAGAAATCTGCACACACAGGGACTCTGTATTGCAGGTTTCTAAATGCAGGCCCATTCATTTTGGCACAAAAAAAGATCTGGCCTTGTTTCAGGAGCCATCATCCACTCACACTTAACCACTTTGTGCATCTCGGGGCTTATCTCAGAGCCATATGATCATGAAATAAGCAGGTTTAAATAAGACATAGCTATCAGGCAGTTTAAGGCTTTAGAGGAAGCGCAGCTGAGCCACTCTGGCCACTTTATAAGCTCCATCTACTTTACAGGTGCACTGTAAAGGTGTATGGCTTATAGACTGTAGCCCATCTGTTGCTGCACAGTTCATCTCTCCTCTATGCCATTCATCACAGGTCACTTTTTGACCACAGGGAGGCCAGAGAGCGCTTCATCAAAAATATTTCTCCAAGAGCAGCTCTTTGGCCAGAAACTGACCACTGATGAAGAGCTAGAGGATTTTAACACAAACTGCATATCGGTTAAAGTTCATAACTGTGCACCTGTACAAGGTGGAGATACAGGGAAGGTGTGTCCACACCATTTGCAAGCACCAGCTTTTATTTACATGTTCTTTATTACTCTTTACACATTTCATGATGAACGATGATATATGACATATATGTACACACACTATATGGACAAATGCATTGGGACAAACCAGTTTTTCAGGGTTTGGGCTAGGCCGCTTACTTCCAGTGACATGGAATCTTAATGCTTCAGCATACCAAGACATTCTGGAAAACGCCATGCTTCCAACTTTGTGGAAGTGTGTGTCAACTAGAGCCCGACCGATAAAGGATTTTGAAGGCCGATACTGATACAAATATTTGTTGGTTTTAAAATCCGATATTCCGA
>JBBPCW010000133.1:23805556-23815917 GCA_037974425.1 Phenacogrammus interruptus | reverse complement strand
GTGTGTGTGTGTGTGTGTGTGTGTGTGTGTGTGTGTGTGTGTGTGTGTGTGTGTGTGTGTGTGTGTGTGTGAACAAGGGGTTGATAGGGTGAAGGATGAAGTACCATTAATGAAGCAAGTAACACTGATAAAGTTTATCAACCAGAGGCAGCTAATGTTTCTGGTCAAGCAAGTGGTAGGAGGGAGGTAAGAAGGGAGCACTGGGTTCAGTGGGAGCATGAGTGCACATGGCTGAGGAGGGAAAATAGCAAAAAACATATTTGTCCAAGGGCGCAAGATCAACAGTGAATGATCACAAAAGTAGTTGTAGCTACATCTAAGCATTAAGGGTGAACTGTACTGAAAACTGTACTGTACTGAAAACAACAGGTGTTAGCAGCCTAGTGAGTAAAACACTTGCGTGTGAACCCAATGACCTAGATGTTACAGGTTCAAATCGCACTTTCTACCATTGTGTCCTTGAGCAAGATACTTAACCCTCCATTGCTCCAGGGGGACTGTCCCTGTAACTAATGATTGTAAATCGCTCTGGATAATGGTGTCAAGGCAAATGCCACTTAAACCAGAGCCATCACCAAGACATTTCAAATTTTAAACAATGTTGGATATAGATACAAACCACCTACATCCTGAGCTAATAAACCTCCAAACCTGAACAGAGCACACACATACACCCACCATGACGCAGTGGCAAAAGCCATGACCATAACCAGCACTATCAGTGAGCGCAGTGTCAACAGTAGATACATCAGAGTGATAGAGGATGAAACTAGTAATACCATGACTGACAAAATGCTGATCTTATACCTGACACTTCCACAGAAAGGGAGCCTGAAACCATGTTAATCAGAAACAATGAAATATGTAATTATTTCATCGTGACCTTACATGAACACCACAGCACACAGTCTTAGGAATCGAACCCACGACTACCTGATCGCAGGACAAACGCTCTAACCCCTAGGCTACCAGCTGACAGCTGAACATGAGAACTAATAATAAGTTTTGACAAAAATTATATGACCCTGTCAATCAAAATGGCAAACAATGAGAAAGTCTAGCACAGCGAGTGATCTATAACACCTTCAACAGCAAAGTTATGGCAAAAATGACCGGATGTTCTATATTACTGTGTAATATACTAAAACCATGTTAATGACAATAATATGGTAACAATTATCAGTAAAACAGCAATAATTAAAGACTGGCTACATTATTCAAAAATATAATCTTGTTTATTGGGTGTGCTAAAAACAAACCTTTATACATACCACAGGCCCAAACGCGTACCTTCTATAGACGTGTACTCCTCATGTTTCTCATTTCAATGCAAATGTTTTGACACTTTGGTCAAATGTCACATTATACTGATTATCTAGATGAAAATAAGTATGAAGGAACACATCTCTGCACACTTTAACGTAAACTAACTGTAGGCTGAATTTAACATATTGTATAAAAAATTGTGGCTCGAGGCCATTTGTACTTTATATATCTTATAATTTATCGTTTATTTTTTCCCAATGTATTAAATTCTTTGTACAGTAAATATTGTGGGAAATAGTTTGTAACCTTATTTTCACATTGAAAATGAAAACATGTCATTTGACCACCGACATTCCAACTTTTACATATGACTGTAGCTTTTTCACAGACCATAAACCCAAGTTAGTGGTTTATGAAGCATGGGGAAAGGGTTAGCATGTCTGCACAGTCTTTCTTAGGTTCTCTGTCTACAGTTATTGCTCTCTTTATACTGTACACCTATTTCAAATGGTATAATTATTTCTATATGTGTCATTACATACATAAATATTTAATTACCCAATTAAAGGATTTAACCTGTACATGAGGAAGAACACTTATGCTTGTTTATATACTTATACTTTATACTTATATTCTGTATTGACCATTTTAAGCCAGGTCTTCCTGTTTCTGCTTCTCAAAAACATGGCAAAAATGTGAAGGATGTTTTTGTTCTGTAAGATAATTACTAACAGTATCAAATATCCTCTCTTGTACTGACCAACACAAATGTGTAGACTGAGAGTTTTGAATCTATATTGCTTACAGAAGTTCATCGCTTGGGCTACAAGTGTAAAATAATTCATTAAATGTTAGAAGAGGTAGACACCATGCGCGACCTAGAGGCGTAATATGAGTTAGAAAAAGAAAAGCTGATAACTCAGTACTAACTATGCAGGCGCAATGACAGACATAACGAAAGGTACGAAAGGTACTGTCCCTCAGAACTTACCTCCAGACACAGCCCGGCCAGGTGCATGCGAAGGGTTTCTCCCCCGTGTGCCTCCTCAGGTGGGCTTTCAGATGACTGCTCTTGGTGTACATCTTGGCACAGCCTGGAAAAGTGCATTTGTGCATTTTAATGAGATCAGCCACAGAACTCTTCTGGAATTTCTGACCTCCAACTAGGAGCTCTGTCCCCTGGGCTCCAACAGCTCCATTCTCCCCAAGTTCTGCAGGTTTGGCTGCTATGGGTACAGGGGCTATGCGGACAAACTTTGAGGATGGGCTGTTAAGGCTGGCTGTTGGCATGACCTGAGGAACAAGAGCAAACGTCTGGCCCTGGATGTTGACCAGAAGCTGGGTGATTTTGATGTCCGAGGCAGGTGGCTGCGTGGTGGACGCTGCATTTGGGCCTGGCTCCTGCTTGATCTGAAAGGGCTGTATCTGAAGGATGACTGGCACCCCTGAATTCTCTGCTACCACAGCCGTCTCCGAGGTCTCCTCCTTTTTCACCCCGTTTGGAGGGGCTGTTTTGTCTGGTGCGGACTGGGTGCTTTCAGGCTCAGGGTCATGGAAAACAGGCACTGTTTGGTCTAAGCTTTGCACCTGCATTTCTGACAAAGCTACCTGGTCACTAGTGTTAGTCAGTGGCCCGTCAGTAACCTTTTCCTTCAAGGCTACGACCTCCATGTTCTCCTCTAGAAATTCCTCGATCTCCTCCAGCGTGGGCTGAAACAACAGACCAGCATGGTCCTCCAGATCTCCAGGAAAAATTGGAAACTCGAAGCATTCCTCTTTGGTGGCCCGGTCCCTACAAGAGTCCCATGCCAGACCCACAGGCAGAACTGGAGGGACCATGGCTGGAGTTATGGTCATGGAGGGAGATGTCTGTCTCAGGGTAGCCTGAGAGAGCAGGAAGTCCAGGAGACCATCTTGGCTCTCCCCACTGGAGCTAGAACTGCTACAGCTGGAGCTCAACACCTGGGACTCAGGACTAGAGCAGGACCGTGAACTAGATGAGTCGCTAAGTTCATCCTCCGAGAAAGGAGAAGGCAGCACCTGGTAAACCCCCTCGTCCGTCACCATATCCGAGCAGTGGTGGTGGGCGGTCACGGAGTGACTGTAAGGCAGGAAAGGTTCTTCATTCACTTGCAAGCGATCCACCATTCCTGTTCCTCCGCCTGTCTCGAAATCACTGCCCCTCGTTGGCGTTCTGTTAGCTCCTCAAGGTTTTCTGGAAAACAGAGGAATAAAATCAGACCTTACTAAGCATTTGCTGGTTCATTTTTGTTTTGCTTGATGTTTAATCTTTCAGTGTTTTCTTTCTAGTGCTGTCTTTACTCTACATTGAAATAGTAGTGCACTGAATACTCTAAGGTTGACATCAATTCCACATGAGTAAAATACTCTACACAGTTTACTGTTTAAAAGTTCTCTATAAGACGTCCACAAATAAGTGATAAAATCTGTTACTGCACTGATGCAAGTCCGTGTGTGTGGTATCGTTAACCAGGATAACTAAAGATAGCATTGTGTGTACACAAATAGTCCCCATGTGCTAAGCATGATAGAAAACAGATGAGAAATTGGAAACTAGGACAACTGCCAAAACAGGTCATAAAATGACGCTATGGTGTGGGACTATGCTCAATCAAAGAAACCAGGGTCGTTATCTGATGTTTTTTCTACTTAAATGCATAGTCTGGATGTGTATCATTATGTAATCTTTGCTATAAAGCATGTTTACTGTAGCTTATCAGCTGCAACATCTGCAGTATGACACTGGGGGTCAATATTGTGCCAGAAATACATTCTTTGTCACAATAATGGGATACTTCGTGATACTAATTAAAACCATTTTAAAACCACCTCTTTTAAGAACCATTTATCGTGCAGAGGCCTTTAATGGCAAAATGCTTGAATGAAAGCTAGGGGCAGATGTGGGTGGACAATATTTTTTTTAAACTGTCGACCTGAGTTTGGGGAGGAGCTCTGGTTGGTAATCAAAACATTTTGTCGACCTGGAGTACGGCGGATATTAAAATTGTTTTGTCAACCAAACAAAGTTTTGGAGATGGGGAACTAGCCTCCTCAACAGGACACTATGGCCAAGGTAGCAGGTACTTGATGCACCAGATTCTGTATGAAATTGTTTTCTTCTGACAAACAATTAAAGACCCTATTTTTCAAAGGACGTGATGTATTGTGATTTTTCCCATTAGGTTTTCCCATTTGGTAACACTTCACAATTAATATAAGTTAATTACATGGGAGAAATATAATAATTAGAAGTAAAAACACTCTAAATCCCTCAATATAATCTAAACATGATTTACACTGGTCCTTCCTGTGTCTGGCATTAGCTTTGTTTAACCCTCAATCTCACCCCCAAGCCCTCTATGTGGTTAAAATGGATGCAATAAAACAGAAAAGGCTGTGACTGTGTCGCTATACCAGTGAAAAGTGAGGTTCTCAACTGCAAAGTGAATTGCAAACAACAAACAAACAAAACACACTGATTTGAGGTTGTACTGTCAAGACATTTCTTATCACTGGTCCATTCTTGTTTGGAGGTAAATGATTTACATTTTAATATGATACAAACATTTATGCATAAAATGCATCATATCCAGAATTGTGCAAAAGTTTTAGGCACCTATGAAAGTAATAATTAAAAACTGTTTAGGTGAGCAGTGACTGTTTTTCCACATGGGAATCTGGAACTGAACCTGTGTTCTCATCAGTTCACACAATACCAACTATATTTTTACTAGTAAAATAAATCTTGATACATTTTACTGCTTATTTGTTAGGATTAGATCTAATGTTAATTTTACTAGCAGAAAAACTATGTGCATGATTATGATACATATTTGCCCACGTATGCATTTTTCTTCTTTGGACACACTGTATGGCAAAAAATGTGAGCCAGACAGACAGACAGACAGACAGACAGACAGACAGACAGACAGATAGATAGATAGATTGATAGATAGATAAGATAGATAGAATGCAGGGTGAATGGTCCTGAGGACTATAGTTGAGAAGTGCGCCCCCTACTGCTCGTGTTGGAGATGCACTGACCGAGAGTAAACTTCCAAAGCGGTGTCAACATGTGTGCAAACAGCAATGAGATCTGTCATATGGTTATGCCAAATCCGTCCCATGACTACATGCTCCTCGATCACAGATCAGACCCTCGAAACTGTCCACGCGCCTCTAGCACACGGCAGAATCACCCCTGCTGCATGCACAGCGCTCAGATGGGTCTAACTGCGCGCATTAATACGGGTGTTTATCAAAACTGTCAATGCAATAAATTGCACACAGGAAGAGGGGAAAACACGTTCTCACACTCACCTCGTTAAATCCACAGTGGGTGTTGTTTCTCCCTCTGATCGTGGCCAAACTATTTCAGTGAGGAAAGTGACGTGGCTTGCCCTTGACACGAGCTTCTCATTGCAAAGCCGCGCGAGGCTGCTCATAGCTCCACCGCGTGCAGCAGCATTACTACGGGGCTGTCACATGACTGGCCTTATAACAGGCAGGGCTGGGGAAGGCTCGCCTGCTCCTCTAAAGCAGGATTGGCTCATCCCTGCTGTGGGCTGGACCCTCCAACCAGCTCCAGTGCAATGGAAGGCATCTGGGGTTTCGCCTGGCATGAGTTCTGCCAAGCATGTTGGTGCAGAACAAACGCAAGCAGTTCAGTTCAGTTCAGTTCAACTCAGTTCAGCTCAGCACTGAATTATGCAGTTGCTCCCAGTCCTGCACTGCTCTTGCTCAGACTAGGGTAATCCCAGCTGTATCACAGCAGACTATCCCGGGCCCTTGGGTGCACTGGCCCTTAAGTCAAATTTATTTCTATAGCCTGTTGTCATACACATTCAATGTGCTTTACAGGAATATAATTAAATATTAAAACAAAAAACTGTAGGAAGCAGAAGTTCTCTAACACCTCTGGTCTGTAAAGGACATTAAGGGATGCCGATGACGTTTGACATTAGGCAAAAGCTTCAGGAGTTTTACAGACAAAACATAAAGACTCAGGAGGAGCTTATATCTCAAGAACATAAAACGCTTAACAAAGACACAACACGCAACTTCACCTTTTCATTATAACGCAAACTGAACTCTCTAACTCACTGTACCTCACCTGCCTCTCTACCTCACTGTACCTCACCTGCCTCTCTACCTCACTGTATCTAACCTGCCTCTCTACCTCACTGTACCTCACCTGCCTCTCTACCTCACTGTATCTCACCTGCCTCTCTACCTCACTGTACCTCACCTGCCTCTCTACCTCACTGTAACTCACCTGCCTCTCTACCTCACTGTATCTTGCCCTTTTTGTAAAGTATTTGTGTAGTTGAATATACTGTTTTCATACTGTTTTCAAATTAACCTTTGCAAATTTCTCTTTCATTTAATTTAAATTGTTTTATAACATTATCAATGTGTTTCACGGCTCAATGCAGGGAAACATTACACTGCATGTTGTACTTGTATGTGTCAAATGTGACAATAAATCTCTCCTTAAAGGGAAATGGTTGACTTTGTGCAGGGCCCAGACAGACAAAGACTCTCTCAACCCTCCTGATCCAACTAATTGCTGATAGAAGTGGAGCATAGGGGCTAGGGATGCAGATAGACAGATAAGTTGTGTTATCATAGGAAATGATGGTGTAAGCTGTTTTTCAGTACGGAAAAGTCACTGCACCCTGTGGTCTAGACACAAACATTTTACCTTACAGAAATATTTCCTCTGAATGTGGCTGGATGCTCTACGTTTCGAGCTGAAATCTAAATTTATCCAACACTGTAAACTGCACTGTAAACACCAAGCCTGCCAAAATGAACAAACTCCCCATGCAAAACAGCCTGCTTTATACATTTGAAATAGAGCAGACATGTCAAATATCAAAGCAAAGCTGAAGAGGATAAAAGATCGGTATTTACATTAACTTAATGGACAACTGTGATGAATTCAGAAAAAGATCCAACTGCAGTGTATAAAAAATTGAATTTTTATTTAAATAACTGAGTCCGAAAGGCAAAAGAGTAAAAACCAAGTCCAGAGCAAAAAGGGTCAAAACCAGAAAATCTAAAAAGCCAACAAATCCAGTCCGTGATCAAAAAGGGTAAATCCGAGAAACAGAAACAGGTCAGAAACAGGAACGTGAACAACAATGAGAAAGGTTTGGTAACTGGGCAGGGCTTAGTATACTTTGCACTGTAGAGATGTCAGAAGGGGGTATATATAGATGCTGTGCCTAGTATTCAGGTGATCCTGATCTCTGCCTAATTGGACTGGCTGAAAACCAGACTTGTTCTGGATGGGACTGTTCATTAGATTCCAGATGAGACTCTACTTCACCTCCTGTAAACTATTAGTTATCTACTGTTTATCACTAATGTCAATTGTTTATGCATCATCTATAAAAGCATTTGTGAGCTCATATAAGAAAAATAAATTCCCTCAGTAGACACTTTATCTTAATTAAAACCCCCTACTTTCTACATCCACTCACTGATTACTTTATCAGAGACATCTACCTTGTACATTTGCTCACAGGCCACATTGTTGGAAACACCCAAAGGATACACTTTATTAGAAAAGTGCGTTAGCATACAGTTACAGTCTGTAGCCCCCAACTGCTAGTTTAAGGAATTTCCACCAGTGAGTGACTGATTCTGGCTGAAGAAGGGCTACTCGAACACCAACAAAGGGTGGAGGTAGCTCAGTGGGTAGGATACTCGCCTCCGGACCAAGAGGTCATGGGTTCGAATCCTACTTTTAGTAAAACCACCACTGGGTTTCTGAGCAAGACCCTTAACCCTAAGTTGCTCCAGGGAGACTGTCCCCTGTGGGTAGGAAATGGAAGTCACTTTGGATAAAAACTTCTGATAAATGCTGTAAATGTAAAGGGGAGAAAAGTCAGAAGGGTTTCCAATAAAGTGACCACTGAGTATCTATGAGCGAATTATGCATTGTCATAAATGAATTACAGCTGATTAAATTATTCATTCATTTTGATCAGCTGTGTCATTTGATCATGACATGGAAAATCACTTAGTGCTGACAACAATGATGTGTTGTGTATTCAGCTTCCAGCCACAGCCGACAGAGCTCATCATTTATGGGTGAAAAACTCGGCTCAGCACGAGTGATTTGTTGCGCAAGTGGGACAGTTATACTGTACTCGCCTGTAGAGCAAAGGTTGCGCAACCCTGAATTAAAAGGGTCTCTAAAGTGCAAAGAATGGAGCAATTTTCTGTAAAACCATAAAACAGCATGTTTTAGTTGTCCATTCTGATTTATGAGATCTCTCAACAAGCAATTGGAAAGTCAGCTTCACTTTTAAATCCAGTGTAAATTGACATCCCACGTTTAGGAGCCTAAGTGTTGGTGCCCAGCTTCTGGAGATCAACTGTCCTCCAGACTTTCCACTGCTGTTCTCGCAGACCAGATCCGTTTAATCAAGGCATTTTAGAGGGCCAAGGGAGTTTGGTCAGCTCTTGAGCCAACCTCAGTCTCTGGGCAAATGTACCACCATGTAGACAAACTGAATGAAATTCAGTGCTTCAGAGACAAGTAAACAAGTCTTCTGGCAAATCAAAAACCCACAAAGAGACATTGTGAGAATTTACTGTCCACTTCCTCCATGTATGCAGCTTTTTATCCCCTTTCTGCAGCAGTAGTCAGAACGCCAAATACAGAAAACCTTATGGGCCTGCTCCAACAATGAGCACTTTACAAAATGCACACCTAAATCATCACACTTGTTTCAAAGCGTGTCATGAGTAAAATCATAAAAGTGTGGCCACAAATCAAGCTTCAGAATGAAAGGCAACTCACAATTTATTTCACTGCTAGCTGCAAAATGTTCATGTAGATACAGGTAAGTAAATGCAGCAAGAGTGCAAATGAAAAATAGAAAAAATCAGTCTGTGTTGATGTATTACCTTTGGAGAAAGAGGGACAACTGTGAGGAGTTTTGGTAAAACTATCACCTTTAAAGGAAAATTACATGACAATTTTAACATTTCTGAAAAATTGTGCTCACAGGGCGAAATTAGAGAAACACCTTGAACAGGTCACCAGTCCATCACAGGGCCGACACACACTTGAGATTGTATACACCATAGCCCTAAGTATGTATGTGTTTAAAGAAATAAATGGAATTCCAGTTTAACCAGTACAAATGATCTGGTCTAGTTTTGATCAGAGCTGAACAACAGTGGATACCACTTTAGAACCAGAAATAATCATGTTGGTAAGTAGGTTGTAGACAGTTTATAAATCATTAATAAGCAGTTATTAACAAGTAATAACATTTGTCTTACATTGATGCAAGCTTACTATTGGCAGGATCTCGGATCTTGCTAGTTGCTGAGCTTATCTTGTCCCTTTCTCTGGCAGACGTCATCAGTTATTTGTTACCATGCCGCTAACATTAAAACATCAGAGCTTGCCAGTAAGTGTTAGCCGGCATCAATGTGTGACCACTGTTATAACTAGTTTACAACTGCTTGTAACTGCCTACATGATAATAAATCATTTATAAACTGGTAGTCTTGTAAAGTGATACCCTGCCCAGTGCTTTGTTTTGCACTTTGAAACAGCTTTACAGACACACGCGATCAGTTTAATTTTAGACAGTGGGGGTTCACGTGTACTTCAGTCTGCTTCTGCAATACCCATCAGGACCACCGCTGATGCTTTCCCCCATGTTTTAATAATTTCATTCACCATCGCTTCCTACAGTGGCGTAAAAGGCCAACACTAAACACAGGAAAGCAAACCAGGCTAAACCTGCACTGAGACTGTTATGTAATATGTTTTCTAAATGCAAAAGGGCACTGCAATCACGGCATGGCAGCTTCTTATGCAGCCCGCCGTCCAGCGCCCCTCTGTTTAATGCAGACTTAGACAGCTTAGACTGTCTCTGAAACGGCCCATGGTGTCATCCTCTTTAAGGGATTATCATACAGCCTTTCGCCCACTTCCTTTTGCGTGTTGACTGGGTCATGCGTGTGTGTATGTGGATGTGTGTGTGTGTGTGTGTGTGTGTGTGTGTGTGTGTGTGTGTGTGTGTGTGTGTGTGTGTGTGTGT
>JBBPCW010000133.1:23696607-23707701 GCA_037974425.1 Phenacogrammus interruptus | reverse complement strand
GTTCATAGAGTTTCAAGCGCTGTGTTTAATAAAACTGTTTTCAATTCACCTATATTTGCCTGTTTCCTTTTTTTTTTTTACCTATGGTATCGATTTAGTATCGATACCGCGGTATTAGATCCTAGTATCGTACCGAAGTCAAAATTGTGGTATCGAGCCATCCCTAACCCACACCCACTCTTTTTAGGCAGCTTAAATGAAGCCATAATCTTTCGGTCGCCCCCTGGTGGTTGGCTGACTATTGGTTGAGAATGTGCATGATTTGTCAAGCAGCAGAGCCCGCTATTCAAATGTTAATATCGCTGACGATCATCTTAATTTAATCTTGGCAGCCAAAATTGTGATCATGATTAAAATTCATTACTTGTGCAGGCCTGGGTTACTCAGATCATGTACTCTGTGCATTTGTTCCTTTCTCTTTTAATGGGATAATTTTACATTTTTTAAAGATATAAGAGGGGCTCTGAGATCTTACCACAATGATGATGGTGTTGAACAAGAGTGGCACCGAATACACCAAGGATATGAACATTCCCTTGGAATCAAAGTACTGGAACTTGGAAAATGACCTGAAATTCAATTAAGATTGCTGATTAAACAGTCGACAAGTAGAAAATCTGTTCCAACAAAAATTGGAATGGAAAAATCAGCTAACCTCCAGTTCATAGCTGCCAGCTCATTCAGATACTCCGCACTGTATGCCATTGCAACTGAGGATGGCAAAGAGGTTAACATCATGCACGATTCAGCAGTTTTGAATCAGTAGTACAGTGCAGGGGACGGAAATATCTCACCCATCATCAGAAAGTGGAAGATCTGGAGTCTGTAATGCCTGCAGGTGAAGAGAGTAAAAGCAAAACACAAGAGGTGGAACACCAGCAGGCCAAGGAGCCACGGCTCAGACCACTCAACCTGGACAGAGAAATGACAAGATCTTATTTATTCTCTTTGTGGCGTGGAATATCTAACATCAGTATTAAAGCTGCTTTTAAAACCGTTTTTAACAAACGTCCAGTTTTCATGTATTTATTTACTATGCATTGTTATTGCGTTTATTTCTTCCTGTTTTATATTTTATTCGGTTCTATAAAACACATTGCAAAACCTTTTGTAGAAGATGATATGCTATATAAACTTGAATTAGCAGATCTATACTTAAATGTACTGCTAGCTAACTAGCTCAAAGTGTTCTACACTACCCATAAGCGTCCTTACAGACTGCAGGAAATCCCACGTTGATGTAATACGTATATTGCCGAACCCATTAACAGGAATTGAGCTGATATTCTTTGCTTTAGGGCTGGTCATTTTGTAAAAAAGACAAACAAACAAACAAAAAAAGCAGGTTTCAATTAGCAAATCTGCTCAAACGCTATACTAGCATTACCCTTCCGTACACGTCTTTGCTCTAAGGAGTGAGTGACTTTTAAAAAAAGAGTCCTCGTAGGTTCAATAAAAAATGTCTGCTTTCGTACTTTCGTTTTAATGCAGAGAAACTGTATATTAAATTGTAAATATAACTTGTATTAAATATTACAAAGGTATATTTTGCAATCAGTTCACTGTTTGAGAGCAATAATTGAACTTTTATTTTGAAACGTGTTCCGTACAGGCGACAGAAACACACAGGTGCAGCACAAAAAAGAGTAGGGTTTAACTCGTCATAAATGTAACTGTATTAAAGTGTTTCTTTAAAAGACTTTATCATCCAAACTACGCGTGAATGAGCTCCCACTACAGAAAATTCTGATTTAGCGCTGGCTGCCCATATTTAGTATGTCTCAAATCAATCCCTCTTACCGACGTAGTGGAGACCTACACTACATGGACAAAAATATTGGGACATCCCTGTTTTACAGGGTTTGAGTTAGACCCCATATTAGGGCCTCTAAACTTTTGATACTGTAGTAATAAGTTGTCTACTAATGGCTATAAGAACGGTGGATTAAATTATCCTGTACTGTGCAAAAGTCTCAAGCCACCTCTCAATTTCTTCACATTTTGTTTCCAAAAGCCAGACTTTCTTGTATTATTGTTTTGAGGAACAGTTCTCCAGGCATCCTGAGGGACTTTAAAGGACTTTCATTTTCAGTCCACACAGTGATCTATGTATGAGTCATACACCCTGAATCCTGAACCATACTCTGGTGAAGAAGGACAGGTCCTGAATAAGTTTTTCGTCAATGTACTGCTGGAAGTACTGCTGTGGGCTCCAACCACTATGAGCCACTGGGATACCATCATCTTCAGTGCTGTGTTCTTCCAACACAGGCATGAATCAAAGACATAGAAAAAGAATTTAGTAAAATGCAATTCAGCAGAATTAACATAATAAATATTTTCTTGACTATCTATTTGACACAATATTTTTTTATTTTTCTGTACTGTTCTGTAACATATTTTAATGGCTACTGCAACACTGAAATTTCTTTGTGCCATCCTTCCTTTATCGCATACTTCATCTGGCCCTGTGTCTTTATCTGCTACATCTGACTCATCCAGTTATGTCTTTATGGACCTTTTTTCATGCACTGGGGCAGAAGCCATGGTGGAATAGAAAAGGGCTTTTTCCCATATTGAGTCCAAAAAGTTGGAAGCATGGCGTTGTCCAAAAATGTCTTCTTATGCTGAGCAGTAAGTTTGCCCTTCACTGGGA
Source organism: Phenacogrammus interruptus (assembly GCA_037974425.1). Lineage (NCBI taxonomy): Eukaryota > Metazoa > Chordata > Actinopteri > Characiformes > Alestidae > Phenacogrammus > Phenacogrammus interruptus. The sequence continues at coordinate 23,705,045 of JBBPCW010000133.1, read as the reverse complement.
ATAATGGGTCTAGACTAGGCGTCACCAACATGATGCCCCCAAGGACCACATGAGTAGCCTGCGGACCTGTTCTAAAAATAGTTATAGTTTATCAAACTGGTGGCCCTTCGTATGGCTCAGTACACGTGAAGTAGCTCTCAGCTTCAAAAGGTTGGTGATCCATGGCCTACAACATTCCCTGTCCCAATACTTTTGTCCATCTACATATTTGTTTAGAAGTTGCCCCCGTCTCGCTGTAGGGGGCAGTGCTTATGCTCTTCAGTCTGACTACAGCTCAGCAGCAGCAGGATTGACTGGTGGCCATTACGGGTTTCTCCTGCTGGCGTTTTTCTCTCTATCTCTCACTGCTTCGCTTTTTTTCTCTTCTAACTGTTTAACACAACGGTTCGTCGTCTGCCCCGATGAAGGAGTTTCGTCCCGACTGACGCTGGGAGAATGGGGGTATTAAACATTTCAGACCAGGTGCGAAACTGAACCGACAGGCTCTGCGCAGCTAAGCTAGGCTATGCTAGGGTGTTTATGCTTTTTCGGGCGCTGTGCTGTTAGCAGCTTTGCTAAGGATTACCCGGTTTGTCCCTGGATTGTTTATGTTTGTGTCCAAGTTTTGACAGTGCAGGAATGTTCGTGGAAACGGCTTCTTATTGCACGTGCAAGCTGAGGTCAATTAGTGTTGGTGCTATGTAGTTTGTTTGCATTTTTGTGGGCCATTAGCCTGCTAGCTAACCTTAACCCGCCCAATGCAAAAACGCATTTTTTCCTTTCACTTTCTGATCTTCAGAAAACTGTTGGTTGCTGGTCATCAGTGGGTTTATCGTTTCAGTAAAAACGCTTATAGAATATCATAATATACACAAAAGCCTGCAAACCAACGCTTGGAACACGCAGTGTGTGTAATAACGGCGGTTTAATTGCTGTTAGCATGACGGATCTTACAGTTTGACCTGCTGTTTTAATTTTAATCTCAGTTTCAGATGTGTTTAGTGGCTGTATGCCACAGATTTAGGTTGTCACGGTGTAACAATGCCATGTAAAGCATTTTTGTTTGTGCAATTATGGATATAGGATAAATATAGATTGACAGATGCCCTGTATTATGGGTTTTTTTTTTAAATATTATTTATTAATTCCTACTACTACTATTGGTAGTATTGTGTGTGTGTGTATATATATATATATATATATATATATATATATAGATATAGATAGATAGATATACATATTTTAGTGTTATAAGTAGTAGTATTAATAGTGTTATTGTTATGTTTACTGTGCTGCAGATATATAATGCACATGTTTGAGTTTCACCTGCAATCCTCTCTTCTTTAATAAGCAAAAGAACCAAAGCGGTCTCTGTGATTGTGCCCTAGCCTACAGCTGAATGATATTGACAAATTGTCACTTTGCTGCTACATATTGCAGTTGTGGTGCCTTTCAAGATATTAAAGGGTCCATATCATCACTTTTCTGAACTTTAGGGTTTAAAGTCTGTAGAGTCTTGTTTTAAATTGTGGGTTTTGTGATATTATAAAAACAACATATTTAAAAAATCTCCTTATTGTGGCTGCAGAGGTTTAGTCATGGCTGTTCATTGAATGGCATTGAATGGCAAATTCGTTCATTGGTTAAAAAGTTAGTCATTTAGTGCATTACATGAATACCTTGATTCTTCAGAACACCCTGTGAGTCACCTGGACATGTGACTGGTCACTGCATTTTGTGCAGCCCTTGTTATTGTTTTTGGATAAAAACCTATATATCTAGTACAATTGTACTAATAAAGAATCATTGGAATTGGGCCTTGTATATCAGACCTACACAGACAAAAACATCACCACAGTGTACAGGGATTACAGAAAATTGTGTTTGAGTTTGTTTACTTATAAAATGTGTACATTGCTCATTCCTTGCAATATAAGCATGTCTTAAATAAAAACGGGTCAATGTAGAGAAACGTACTGTTTTGCATTTCTGTACATTTCTGGTGGTGAAGCGACCCAGGATTACAATATCAGGCAGTATACAGTATATCAGGCATTTTACGCGGATCGGGACTCGTGGATCCAGTCACACGTTTTTTTTTGTTGTTTTTTTTAGAGCGAAACTGATCATTTTACGCGGAAATATATTGAAAACTACGCTTTTTTTTTTTTTTTTGCCAATATGTTTTTTTTTTAAACTGATTTTAGTTCTTTTGGCTCCCAGTGCATACTCTCTCTCTCTGGGTTTCTCTCGCCAACGCTCTCTCTCTCTCTCTCTGTGTCTCTCTTGTTCATGACTTTTCCGGAGCGCGCCTCTCTCTCTCTCTCTGTCTTTGTATCTCTCTCTCTCTCTCTCTCTCTGTATCTCTCTCTCTCGTTCGTGACTTTTCTGGAGTGCACGTCTCTGTTTCTCTCTCGTTCGTGACTTTTCCGGAGCATGCGTCTCTCTCTCTGTCTTTCTCTATCTCTTTTGTGACTTTTGCGGAGCGCGCATCTCTCTCTGTATCTCTCGCGAGCGCGCGCGCTCTCTCTCTCTCTCGTTCGTGACTTTTCCGGAGCGCCCGTCTCTCACTCTCTCTATGTCGCTCTCTCATTCGGGACTTTTCCAGAGCGTGCGCCTCTCTCTCTGTGTATCTCTCTCTCTCTCACGCTCTCTCTCTCGTTTGTGACTTTTCCGGAGCGCGCGTCTCTCTCTCTCTCTCTCCTTCCTTCTCTCTCTCTCTCTCTCTCTCTCTCTCTCTCTCTCTCTCTCTCTCTCTGTCTCCCTCGTTCGCGACTTTTCCGTGTTTGAACCTCGGGTTTATCTTTACATATTCATTAAGGGTAATGTATTAAACTGTTTAAAATGAAACGAAAGTATTCTGGGAGCACATCTGGGGGCATATTTAGGGTTTACACTATTAATATAGGCATTTTAAGGCATTTTATGACCAAAACACAACATGTTTTTTCATTATACGCGGGTGCTCTTGTAACGTAACCCCTGCGAATAATGGGGGCTTACTGTATTCATAAATATTCAGTGTAATTATACTTTTCAAGCAGCTTTTCCAGCCACCACTGTGAACAGTTTTCCTGAACAGTGCATTTGTTTTACCATCTTAAATTTGGTTCGTGTATGTCTGGCCATACAGCCAAATATTGTCCTCATTTAGCCAAAATTAACAATTATGACTATATATAGAAGGATAGAAGTGAATAATTTGTTCCAGTCAAGCACAGTAGTGTTTGTAGAGGAACAAAATTACTTGATTGCATTTTTATGACCTTCATCTGTTCCCCTCAGCCACCTCTGGTCCAGGCAATATTTAATCGTAATGTGGATGAAGTTCAGTTGTTTTTGCACAAGAAGGATGAAGTCAATGCACTGGTAAGTTGTATTTGAGGATATATTATGTGTTTTTATTGCATAGAAGTTGAACAGTCTTATTGGAATTCTTGTGTATTACATTGTAAATCTGGTGAAAGTACCTTTTAAACTACTCAGTTTTCTGTATTTGTGGGTTACGTAAGTAACACTGTTTCCTTTTTTTTTTATTTTAAGGACCAGGAGCGACGCACACCTCTACATGCTGCTGCTTGGTTGGGGGATGTCCATATAATGGACCTCCTCATTACTGCAGGTAGAGATACAAATCGTTGATGGGTTTGTTTGTTTTTAAAGACTCATTTCATTGGTTGCTAAATTCTTTCTTCTTTACACTCTTGTATTCTTCAGGTGCGAATGTGAATGCAAAGGACCATGTGTGGTTAACACCTTTACACAGGGCAGCTGCCTCCAGAAACGAGGTAAGTCATGTTCATTCTTAATATAAACCTATTTATGCAGCCTTTTTTAGGCATGCATACACATACATGCATGCCTACACATACAAGTGCTGTCATATTTAAAGTACCAGTCTTTACAATGTGTAAACATTAGGGCTGCACAATATGTCATCTGCTAACTGCTGTCACAGACGGCTGAAATATCGAAGTGAGGAAGTAAACATACCATTTGATACAATATTTACAATCTTTTAATTCCAAAAAAGTGATTTTATGTGCTCTTTGATATTTTGTAAAGCAGCACAATTGTAATATGTGTCAGTAAAATTGCAGTACTGATATATTCTCTATATTGTGCAGGTCTAGTAAACGCTGTGCAACTATGACTTGTATGGACTTTGTTGAAGAGAGAGAAATGTAGCTAGCTACTATATAGTTAATGAATAATGTTTAATTATTCCAGTGTTAGTGATTAAAATATTGCCTCTCGTTCCAGCGGGCTGTGGGGCTGCTGCTCCGAAAAGGGGCCGACGTGACCGCAAGGGACAAGTTCTGGCAGACAGCGCTGCACATTGCAGCAGCCAATCGGTCTATGCGCTGTGCAGAAGCTCTGCTGCCACACATCAGTAGCCTGAACATGGCTGACCGCACGGGCAGAGCTGCCCTCCATCATGCCGCTCAGAGTGGCTGCCAGGAGGTATGTTATTTCAGAAATGAATAAAAGGCTGTTGTTCTGTTCGTACTAATGGAATAATCAAATAATTTTACCTGCTCCTCTTACCTAACTGTAAACTGTTTCACTTGCTTTTTTAGATGGTCAAATTGCTGCTGAACAAAGGAGCCAACTTAAGTGCCAGTGATAAGAAAGAGAGGCAACCCATCCACTGGGCAGCTTACCTGGGTGAGTCATGAATCTGATTTATTTCTTTGCTGTACTGTCATTCATGTCTCACTTGTGACACAGGAGAGGCATAGTTGTTCAGGGATCCAGTTTATAAAAATGATTGGTCTGCTCCTTTAGCTTATGGAAATCATTAGTGGTTTGCATTGTAGTCCTTTGAAAGAGTTTCTTTGGGTTTGTAATGAAGTATTTTGGAATCTTTTTAGGTCACCTGGAGGTGGTGAAGCTGCTGGTGTCTCAGGGTTCAGATAAGAGCTGTAAGGATAAGCGAGGCTACACTCCTCTCCACGCTGCTGCCGCCAGTGGCCATGTTGATGTGGTCAAGTACCTGTTACGCAGCGGAGCAGAGGTCAGAAACTCTACATTTAAATGTTGTGAAAGTAACCCCTAGTTTGTGTTTCTTTTTTTTTTAAGTTTTGATCAACTTAGCCCTCACTTACACATTTTTTTGACACAGTCTACATAATATACGCATAAAGATAAATAGGTGGAAAAATACATTAAAAGACTCTCCCGATGTGTAGTGGTACGTGTGTGTATAAATGCCCAGGTAGGTCTGGTAAGTTAAAGTAATGAAATTTGTTGGTAGTATTGTGTTCTAAAAGATAGTGTTATAAAACTGGAACATCTCTATAAGAGCCTTGAAGTGGCATCTTTTTAAATATACAATGTACTTCCATATTTTCACCAAGGGGCTTGTGCATGCCACATACACAGTGCAAACATTACTTCTCTTAGCCACCAGGAGGAAATGATGTGCAAAAACAAACATCCTGGAGAAATCCATTACCTTTTATCTAGGTCTCTCTGGCTACTCTTATCAGTGTCTGTCTTCCAGAGATTCTGAATGGGCTTGGCTGTTCTAGCATCTTAACAACAAGACATTGCAGAAGATGTTTGGCAGGTTGAAAAAATCATGATCTGTAAACCTTTTTCTCTTCTCCCCTCCTTTGTCAGATTGATGAGCCCAATGCCTTTGGTAACACTGCTCTGCACGTAGCCTGCTATACAGGGCAGGAGGCAGTAGCTAACGAGCTGGTTAACCGTGGGGCTAACGTCAACCAGCCCAACCACCGTGGCTACACCCCACTGCACCTGGCAGCCGTGTCGACTAATGGTGCGCTCTGCCTGGAGCTGCTGGTCAACAATGGGGCTGATGTCAACATGCAGGTCAGGAGAAATCAGCCTGGATATTTGGAAACCACTCATTTTGTGTAAACATTTTCCATCTTCAAGTCAAGCTGAAATAAAAACGGACCTTTTTTAAATCATGTTGGTGCATATCAAATGGTATTGCATTACATTAAGAAGAAAATATCTTGCTTCGAAATTTAAACACTTGCCTGCTAAAGGGATTTTTTTTGTCGCCACTGTCATGTAGGTGGGGGTAAACGTAATATGAACCGGTAAAACTAGTAAGACCATACTGACCTACAAAGCCAAAGTGCAGTAACTACATATTTGGTCAAACTAAAACTTTAAAGCCATTTTTCTTAGTTTCAGCTTCGGTGTAGTTACTGCACTTTGTAGGGCAGCATAGACTCTAGCTAGCTCAGACTCTCTACATTTAAAACTGTTTGAATCATCTGGTCTGAGAAACACTGGTATGAACAGTCGTGTTTAAACATCTAAATGTTGCTTTCTTTTATTTCCTTAGAGCAAAGAAGGCAAGAGCCCCCTTCACATGGCTGCCATCCATGGACGCTTCACTCGCTCCCAAATTCTCATTCAGAATGGTAAAGTAACCTTTTCTTGCCAGTCTGTTTGTCTCTCACTCCTATACACGCACTTGCACCCATTCTTAGTTTTGGTGTTTGTCTCTCTGACACTCAGGTGGGGAGATAGACTGTGTGGACAAATATGGCAATACTCCTCTTCATGTTGCTGCTAAGTATGGCCATGAGCTGCTCATCAGCACCTTAATGACAAACGGTGCTGACACAGCCAGGTATGTTTAAAATAGCCTATTGCACTTTATTTCTCATTACTTTATTCTCTTTATTGTGCTCAACCATTGTAAAACAGAGTCAGTTATTAAAAAAAAGATGTCACTGTTTGTTGTGGTTTAACTAAAAATATTCTGTGTGTGAATGGGGATGTGCATGCTTTTCCCACCCATTTTCAGCCGTTCTTTATCGTAAATAGCTTAATGTTAACATGGCTCAACAGTAAAATATAGTACTCTATATGAAGAGAGCCAGAAAAGGTTCTGGTTTGATACCCTGCCATGAGCAGAATTTTTTTTGGCCATGAAACCAATTTTCGGGTTTCTCCAATCACAGGTTTTATAGCAACTGTGCAATCATGGTTTCTCACAGAAATGCTTTTCCTCTTTCAAAGGCAAGGGATTCATGGGATGTTCCCACTGCACCTAGCTGTGCTCTACGGGTTCTCTGACTGTTGTCGCAAGCTACTTTCCTCAGGTGTGTGCACTACCAAGCTGCTGTGCTTTATGTTCTTAACTCAGAAAAATAAAACTTGAGGACTTGATGATACTAATGAGTACTCTTGTATTTCCCCGGGCAGGTCAGCTGTACAGCATAGTGCTGTCTATGAGCAAAGAGCATGTGCTCTCAGCCGGCTTTGACATCAACACTCCAGATGACTTTGGGAGAACCTGCTTACACGCTGCTGCCTCTGGAGGGTCAGACTGGAACTTTGTGTCCTTTTACAGCTCCCAGTTGCAACACAAGTTGTTTTGTCCCCACATGTGCTCATTGTTGCTTGCTTTGTTTTTCTTCCACTCTTTTCCCACCATGTAGAAACACTGAATGTCTCAACCTGCTCCTGAGCAGTGGGGCTGACATGAATAAGAAAGACAAATTTGGAAGGTACCAAAACCGTTTTCTTGTTTAGATTTTATTTGTTCTAGATTAACTTACTACTTTGCTGAAATGACTAGGTTATATACCTGTATCTCTGTATCAGCAGAAGCAAATCATCGTTTGAAAGTGTAGATTTGACCAATATTTTAAACCAATAATTATTTCATTTGTATTTAATTAATTTTGCTCCAAATGTAGTGGATTGATTTATTTTGTTTATTTTTAACCAGAACTCATATTAGTCAATCTTTACTGTTGTCAATTCCCTTTGGTTTATGTAACCAGGGCTGTGGGTTGGTCGAAAAGATCTTAAGTATTCCTATCTGCCAGATTTGGACAACTGCTTATTTTTTGTGTTATATTATTTCAACAAATAAAATATAGGAAATGGTACTGTTTACAAGCTACACTTGTTTTTGATTTGAGACAAGTAGTAGAATATTAATTCCATTCATGAACTCAATCTGGCCCTGTTTCAGTTCTCTCAGTATGTGTGTTTGTGTTCTTTATGCAGGACCCCTTTGCACTATGCAGCTGCCAATAGGAGGTATCAGTGTGTGGTTATTCTGGTGGGAGCAGGAGCAGAGGTCAATGAGTGTGACCAGTCAGGCTGCACTCCTTTACACTACTCGGCTGCTTCCACAGCTTTTTGCAGGTACTGCGCAGTCTGTCTCTCACACACACAGGCATACAACATTTGTAGGGATGCACCGATACCAATACCGGTATCGGGTATCGGCCTCGATACCACATTTTCTAATGTACTCGTACTCGTTAAAAGTCCCCCGATACCGGGGGCCGATACCACGGTCTGAGAAATGTCTGTTTGAGCGGCGCGTAAAGGGTTACTCACAGGCGCCGAGTGCCCGCCCCCAGACCCGCCCCCAGACCCGCCCCCAGACCAGGGCTGCAGTTCAGAGCGGGGAGAAGGAGAGGCGAGACATGTCAGCCATGTGAGTTATTTAA
>JBBPCW010000133.1:23680150-23695328 GCA_037974425.1 Phenacogrammus interruptus | reverse complement strand
TATACCTACGAAGTGAAACTGTATGATAGGTAGACCTGATAAAATGGTCACTGATTGTAGGTACAGGGTGGGTATACTTTACACACCCTCAGCTCAACAACAAATACTATAATATGGCAAGAAAAAATATTTGAATCTTTTTGAATATTGTGGTTTTCTGTATTCATTTGTCGTAATTAGGCTGACAAATATATAGTCCTTATAATAACACAAGGAAATCCTGATCCTTTCATGTCTTTATTGACAACAACCATTAAGAAAAACTAATAGCGATGGCTAAAATTCCTCCTGAACGATGTGTAGGTCTGATTGACAGCTACAGGGCATGCCTGGTTGAGGTTATTGCTGCCAAGGTTCACTGGTCCACCAGTTATTAAGAGATTGCATACTTTTTCCACTAGCAACTATGTTTTTTAGGGTTGTTCTCAACAAAGACATGAAAGATCAGCATATTTTGTTGTTATTTTAGACACATTATATTTGTCAGTACCCTTGACTTAGATGATCAGATCGCATTTTATGACCAATTAATGCAGAAAACCATGACATTTTACATGCATTTCTTTTCTTGCCACTGTATGAAGGTGTTTCTGCCCCATACTTCTATTTGCTAAATTTGTAATGGCCTCTTTCTGATTTTCATTCACAGGCAGAAGCAGGGCACTGGGAGTGTTTGAATGTGTTGATTGAGTCAGGAATGTCTGTTGATGTGTGTGACACTGTGGGCAACTCTGTGCTCTATGTGGCCTCTCAGAAAGGCCACTCCCGCTGTGTGGAACTCCTGCTCAGCCAATCAGCATCCTGCCTGTTCACTGAACATTGCAACAGGTGGAATCCACTCCACATCACAGGTAAAGAGGGTCAGGGTGTGTTTGAATCTGTGGATTCTGCCAGGTTAAAGTTGTCTCTTTTTTCACCATTTCTACTTCCTTTGAAATACCTGCAGAACGTGAAGTCATCCTTCAAATATAACTTGTTTTTGTTTTTTACTTCCTGCAGCTACCAATGGGCACACAGACTGTCTTCAGATGCTGTTGTCCAGCGAAGAAGATGCTGAACTCCCCAATATCTCAGACACTGAGGGACAGTGAGTGAACATGAACATCTATCACAAATTAAATGTCATTGTGCTATGTAGTATTGCATAGTATGTGTGACCTAATGCACAGTATACTCTAGTGAATAAAATGACAGATTTGCTACAAAATGCTAAATATGACCGTTTTGAGATTAAGATATTTTTCCAATTGCTATTTGGCTCCAGAAAGTGGGAGATGCTGTTAAATAAAATGCTGTTTTAAAAAAATCAATTTCGGGCACTTTCTATACATGTCATACTTTTTGAGGGTTCGGTGATCTAGAACACTGGTTGGTACTAGTTGGTATTTTCAACTAGTTTTCAAATGAATAGTCACATTTTTCAAAACCTTAAACAATATTATTTGTGTTTTTTAAATAATAATCATATGTTACCACACTTCAGAATATACACAGTACACTGTAAGTGTGTTAATTGGCTGAGGTCCATATTGCTATGATGGTATCTGCAGTTGTAGCCCTCTTGTTCGGGCACTGTTTTTGAGTTGTTTCTATCAGTTGCATACCGTTCAAGAGTAATTTACCTCAAAGCTAAGGTTATGACGGAAGAGTGACTTGAAGGTCAAGTTTAATCATAGTCTTGCGAATTTTAAATTGAGCGTTTCTTATCTCCACTAATGTAAAGTCCTCTTAAGTATTCAAATGATTTGGTTCCATAAGTAACTTTGAACTCTTTGGTCTCTCCATGTCTTTTTTTTTTAATTTTTTTTTGCAGAACTCCTCTGATGTTAGCTGTGCTGGGTGGTCACATTGATTGTGTGCATTTGCTGCTAGACCAAGGAGCCTGTCCTGATAATAGAGATCGGAAAGGAAGGACAGCCCTGCATAGAGCGGTCAGTCTTACAACTGTGTGTTTGAGTGTACAGTAACCCAGTCCCACAAACTGAGCATGAAGAATCGATTCGCTGTAGAGTCACATTTCCCCTCGTTTGCCTATATTAAACCTTGATTTTCCACCAAACCATTCCTTTAATTGCTTCATCATACAAATGTTTAGGAAATTATATCACCTCAAACCTCATGCAGCTCTTCATTCTCTGCAGGCACTACTTGGCTGGGAGGACTGTGTGACTGCTCTGCTGTCTCACAATGCCTCAGTCCTGATCAGAGATGTTCAAGGACGCACTCCAGTCCACTTGGCTGCTTCCTGTGGCCATGCTGAGATTCTGTCCTGTCTCCTGTCTGCTGCTGACCGCACCCACCCACATGATCCAATCACTGACCGCCACGGCTTCACACCCACACACTGGGCAGCCTATCATGGTAAGGGACCACTGTGCTTTTGCAAATGCACAAACTCAAAGGTGGATGTATATTATAGCACTTAATTTTTATTTAAATAATAAATATGTTCCAGCATTTAGGTTTTCTGAGGCTTGATAGATTTGAACAGACAGAATACTCCAGCAGTACCGTATAAAAAAAAAAAAAAAATTTTAAATTTTATGTAACATTTTATACATTAAGCGGCACTAAATCCACATGAACAGGCTATGCTCAAACACTTTACCCGTACTTTTTGTTTCACATAATTTACTGTACTGTTGGCTCATTCCAGAACAAAGCTAGTCATCTTTCATTCAAAGGTAGTCATTTTCCATATTTAAAAAATGGCATGCTCTATTAAAGATTCTCAGGATGTTAGCCTATAGTTTAAACGATGCAAAATACAATTCACACAAACTAAATTACAATAATCATGTCATGTGCCTTTTTTTTTTCCCCTTCTCTTGTTTTTATGTGCAGGTCATGAAGACTGTTTGGAAGTTGTACTTGAACTTAAACCATGTAGTATCCAGGGGGGAAACCCCTTCACCCCACTGCACTGTGCTCTGTAAGTCCTCTTCTTCTAAAGCAGTATTTCACGGATAGATAATGTTATGCATTTGTTTTAACCATGAGAGAAATCTTATCTTATTTTTTACATTTCTATGTGACCAAAGGTTTTCTGTTCATTGAATGTTTGGTAGAAAGCTGAGAAGCAACAATCTTAATATTTTAGTCTTAGTATTTTAATGATCTGTTTTCATGTTGCCCCATGACAGAATTAATGGCCATAGTGGCTCTGCAGAGATGCTCGTGAACTCAAGTTTTGGCCCATCACTGGTTAATGCCAGGGATGCCAAAGGAAGGTATGTACAAGCATATTAAGAATTTTGAACAGGAATTTCTTGATTACCTGTATTACGGTATTTATTAATCCTTATTTATTTATTGATTCTTGAATGATTTCTTTGCTCTGAGTTGACCATGACTCAATGACAAACCATCCCTCACACCATACTAAAGATCATAATGTCCATTTGGGTACTCCTGTACATTCAAGCCCTGATTTTCTGTGATTTAATTTGTGCTGTCTGTAGAACCCCTCTCCATGCAGCCTCCGTAGCAGAGGACGTTGCTGGATTGCAGCTTGTCCTAAGGATGGGGGCTGACATCAATGCTGTGGACCACTCTGGCCGCTCTGCACTTATGGTTGCTGCCGACAAGGGCCGGAGCAGTGCCGTGGGTAAGAACTGAAGATACTGTTTCCCAGTCTTCTTTCCTTAAACCCCATGAACCCGCAATACCCCTTAATCATCACTTCATGTTTGTTTTGTAATACTACTAAATAACTGCTAGGAGTTGTTGAATGTTTTGTGGGAAGAAGAGTGAATGAGTAAAGGCACTTTTCTTGAGGCATTGTACCTAAATTAGTGTAATGGCACACTTTTGAATATGTTATGTCTCAGCCTGTTGTTTGACACATCAGCAGCAGAATTCTCTCCCCACAGTTTATGGCTGGTTGTCATTTCAAAACCACATCTATAGAATGATACCAGCTGAAAGTTCTTTTTTTGGTCAGGGTTGCTTTAGATATTGGGGTCTTTATTAGTTACAGTTTTAGGTTTAAAAAGTTAAGGGTTTGTTAGACCTTCACACTTCAACAAATTTAACGGTAAGGCTAAATTTGTTAGCATCATTGAAAACTCCTATAGAAGTTTGTTTCAGCCCAAACAGATGGTAGTGCTTCTACCTTCAGTACAGTCAGTACAACAATGGCTCCTTTCCCTGTTGTGATGACGTTTCGGGCAATCGAAAAGCAGTAACGCAGTCGGCTCGGCTGCAGCCTGCTTTTGGCCCTACTGTCGGGCAACATGGGCGCAGCTTGTTTGCTTTGTTAGTAATGGAAAAACATTGGTTGGTGGTGTGGCACCATAAGATCTCATTCATGTATTTCTTGTGTTATGCAAGCATTCATCGTGATTCTGTTTGTTCTGTCATACTCAGCTTTGCTGCTGCATAGAGCCAAAGCGGACCTGTCTCTACTGGATGTAAATAGGAACACTGCCCTGCATTTGGCTTGCAGCAAGGTATTACCAGCCCCCAACTTGGCATTATTTCTACCTGTAAGAGTATGTGTTTCAGTGATCTTAAACAAGAAGAGATGTAACAGACATAAGAGATCCTTTTTTGTGTGTGTGTTTTGGCTAACTGTTTTTGTGTACACATGCTTGCAGGCTCATGAGATGTGTGCCATGCTGATTTTGAAAGAGATCCACAATCCTATCCTCATCAATGCAACCAACAGTATGCTTCAAATGTGAGGATTTATCATTTCGATCATATTTAAATCAGATGAGGGAAGTGGTTTTTGTATATATATATTTTTTTTATTTCTTGCTCTCCTCTAGGCCTCTTCACATAGCAGCCAGGAACGGCCTGGCTACAGTAGTTCAGGCTTTGCTGAGCCGTGGAGCCACAGTGCTGGCAGTGGATGAGGAAGGTAAGCAATTGTTTTCAGGCTTAGAATGACTAGTACTACACAAAATGGCACATGTGCAATCACTGGCATTCTGACCTTGCTTATTTGCCCCTTACGGTTGGGATATTTTGTTTGTTAGCAGCTGTCAGTATTTTTGTGTATAAAGTTATCTTTAATTTTAGACTAATTTTAGACAGGTAGACTGTCTTAATGTTCTTTTTCCCATTTTATTCTCAGTGCAAAGGGGAAAGATAGGTGTGTTTCTCTGCACATGGCGATTTCACTACAGAAACGGTCTCCAAATGAAATTAAAAGTACCATCAAATTGATTTTGCATTTGTGTGGAAGTGAAAATTATGGTGCATCACACTTGGAGACAAACGTCGCAGGTCAATTTGAAATTCATATTGAATTAGTGGACTTTTTTTTTTCTCTTTCTCCAGAGAAGTACACAGCAAAATCCTTCTTACACGTTTGTTTATAACCCAAGAACATTTAGCATATTAGTTATGCCTCTTAGTTTGTGCTGAAGCATCACTGAGTATTCTGTCTAATGTTGCTCTCTGAATAAAACTGAAGAATTGAAATGATGATGCTTTAGATGCTTTACACTCGATATACTAATCCATATACAAAAAGGTAAGTCTATAACTAAAGACCAGAAGTAAATGGTCATGTCATTCAGAAAGGGGGATATTTGTCACACTACATTGTGCAAATAGGCCATAAATATGTGTATGGAGATCATTCCAGAATCTCCCGGCAGTCATACACAACACATTAACCAAATGTTGGGACTTGTTGGTGTTTGGTCACTGTTGCTTTGCAACCAGTGGTCAGCAGACTAATGGAGGTACTGTCAAAACATCTGCTGTACTGCATTGCTTAAACTGATTGTGCTTTTCAGGTCATACCCCTGCCCTGGCATGCGCACCCAACAAAGCTGTGGCTGACTGCCTCGCTCTCATCCTCTCAACCATGAAGCCTTCTTCCTCCACCTCTTCTTCCTCCTCTCCCTCGTCTCCCAGCCTGAACCTGCTCAAACATTGTGGCATCACAGCTGCGTGTCCCCCTTTGCCCAACGGAAGCCTTCGCCACACTTATGGCAAGGATCGGCATGGTGCCACCATTGGCCTGGACGGCTGCTTGACCGAGTGAGGCGTTTCCTGTATGATGGTGTGTGGGTGTGTGTGTGCGCGTGCTCAGTTTGGTCTTCTCTCCTTAGACACATAGTCAAAAACGATATGCAATTACAGCCACATAACCCTCCTGCCCCCATTTCTAACAGCTCTTCTTTACTCTTAAGTAGTGAATGACCGGGAAATAGTTTTTATTTTTACCTTTCTTGTTAGTTCTTGGCATTTGTTTGACGGTCAAGAATCTGACATTCCAAGCCATCTGTTGTAGAGTTATCACAAGATAAAATATTAACCATTTTAAGCCCAGTTTCCTTGGCTAAAGTTTAGTATTATGCAGCTGTTCATCATCTTGGTCACAGTGACAAGCGTGTGGGTTTTCATATCATGCTTCCCATATCTTGAGAAGCTGTGGCCTTTCATAGGAATTAACAGCCTGCCCTGAGGAACAGTTAAACGGGTTACTTTAAACTAGCATGAAGGTATGGGCCATGTGTTGGATGGTCTTGACTGTGTGTGTGTGTGTGTGTATCTGTGTAGGTACACAGATGCATGTGATTGTGTGCGTGTGTGTGGTTGGTTTTTGATTTTTGTTTCGTTTTGGCTTTTCTTTTATTTTTTTTTCTTTTATTTTTTTTATGTAACAGTCCAACCAGATTTCCATCCCATACTTGGTTATTGCTTTTTAAGCTTATGCATTGTATGTCAGGTGCAATCAAATTCAGCACAAATGAGAAAAAAAACAACTTTGTTTTGACAAGGGAAAACCATACAACCTTAAGCCAAATGACCAATGACCTCTGGGTTTGAAAGGTCAAAAATGGTGCATGTTTACTGTAGGTAATTTTTTTTCCGAGGAAGGAATAAGCTGGGGACATTGCAATAGGTTTACACAGAATATGATACTCTAGATCACTGCTTGAATAGCAGCGGAAGAGTAAAGCTGTTGTGCACCGTCGATTATTTGATAAATCGAGGAGGAATCGAAAGCACAAGCATCAGAGTGGGCACAGGCCTTTATTAAACAAATAGCTGTTCACAGCACTTGCTCCTTGGGACCACCTTTTTTGTTTTCCAGAAGCAAACACTTCGTATTGGGAGGAGGAAAAAACAGTAGGAAGCTGCTAGCTTGATTCTCCATGTAGTGCTTTATTTCCCAGCAGACCATATCGAATTCTGTCTTGTGTTGCATTGAGCTGCTTTCGCAGTGCCTTTTCGAGAGGTTTTCTTTTCAATGGTCCAGTCCGTTCGATTTTACACCATTCACAGCTTAAGTGGTGCTTCCTCTACAGACCATTAACTTTAGCCATATGAAATATGTCAAGCATTTCGCTGTAAGGTAGTATTGTTTTTGGGGGGGGAAACAATAGTTTTTACTGTTAGTGTTTTTGTTTAATCCTTGGTGGGAACAAACATTATTGAGCAGCTTTTTCCATCAGGGAGTATGGCTTTAACTTCTACAGTTCATACACGTGCGATAGGAGAAAACTCAAACTGAGAATAGTCATTTTTGTGGTTATTGGTGATCTGGCTGGTTTGCATTAGTTTCCTTTTGATGGGGTGGTTATTGATATGACCAAAGTTTGAGAGCTGTTTAGTGAATTTGTCTCATGTGTTGAAGATGCTTTAAATGCAGCATGTTGCCCCCTCTTTTGAACTAAATGCTTCCTTATTGCCAAAAATAGATTAACTGTTCAGTGTACGAATGTGCTTCCTTATTCCTTTTACGTCTCCGACACAAAATTTCAGAAAAATTAGGGCCATGAAAAATGTAACTGCAGAACCTGGAGATGCAATATTTGCTCAAGTAGTAGAGAGACAATCAGATGAAAGGGCTTTTAATTTCCCCTGTATTGCTATTCTAACCTGAATTGGTCGTAATTTTGCTTCTGAGCTCTTTTCAACTCGAGCATAATTATTTATTTTTTAATTTAATTTTCCCCTCTTTGACCAAGTGGAGAGTGTTCAGTGATTGGAATATTTAAAATAGTAGCAGAATTCAACAAATATCTGAATGAAAGCACTTAATTTTGGATTGAAAAGGAAAATGCACTTTTTAGTAAAATGGTGACATTTGCACCTAATTATAAGCAAGAAAGCGAGCATGCATGGATGTCTCTATACATTCGCAAGTTTGTACTGAATGTGGCTGAGAGAAGCATTTAGGTGGTAGTGTATTAAAATTACATTTTAAGATAGGCTTATGATGTATGTTAGGCTTAACTATTGGTTACCAATTAAACAGTAGGAGATGGGATGCATGTAGAGCTTAGATGCAGAGACACTCAGGTCAGCATCTTATAAACAAATACAGAAAGCCAGTTAAAGCACTGCCAGTTATATTGATTCACAAAAAATATGTAATGATTCAGGGGCTGGACAATGTTCAGATCTCTCACTTTGAAGGAACAGCTGGAATTTATAGTTTTTAAAAACGCTTAAGCTGTATTGATTCTTTTAGTTGTCTCTTGACTATTAAGAGGAATCATTGGAGTGAGGAGCAGTGAGCATGGATAGAAGAAAGTGTGTAGTTGTGTAGGATGAATCAGTAAAAGTGGTGTTACCCAAGCATCATGTAGATACTTTTGCCAATGAGCACATTTTGGAACAATGAATAGCCCTTTGCTAGATATTCTGGTGGTGGTCACTTTTCCAAAACAAAGTGTGCCATATAATCTATTTCTCTGCCTTTCATGTGAAAAAACTAAGAGTACCATGAGTATGTGGTGATTCACCTTAACAGATTTAGCTGTCTGAGATGACTTTGGCTATTCATGTTTATTTATTTAACAAATGCCATTGTAGTTTAATCAAGCTGTTAAGATGTTTGGCTTGTTCATTAGGGATAAAGTTTTGATTAAAGCCGTTCTCTAGCATCGTCTAACACCATAAACCTTTCGAGAGACGTTCATCACAGTCACAAGAGATTGTAGGAGAACTTTGCCAGTCCTGTGAAAACTCAGTTTTTACAGATAAATTTTAAAAAATCATTTGAATTTGTCATATCATAAGGCCAGTAATTGTTATTCGGTGAGGTGTATGTCTTTACTATTTGAAATGCCTTAATGAAACGTATCAGGAGGGTGAATATCAAAGTTCCTGTTTGCTTTGGGTTTCTTGCAATGACATGCGCTAACATGCATGTTCATTTCAGTCCATAGGATTCTGTTGGCAACCCCACGATTTTTAGTCATGAGGGAAGAATCCAGAGCCCTCTGGTCAAGCTAGGATTTTCAGTGAATTGTAAGCTGGAAAAAACTGTGCGTAGAAGTTTGGAAAATTGCATTTTGCAGCCTTTTTGAAGGTTGTGTCCAATTAGCAGAAAACGGGGATACTTCAAAAAACTGTAGCTACTTTAAATTGTGTCTTAATGGTATGTTTGCTGTGTCTGTGTTTTTACGTGTCTAGCTTATTACTCTCAAAGGTGGTGTTGACTGATGGAATGTCTAATTTACCTCAGCGGACTTCAGTGTCCCTACTACTTGAAGACACATCCGTTTTAAGGCAATATATAAATACCTATTTGATTTATACTATGTCCTATTTATCTCTAGCTATTTGCCTTAAGAGGAAATGGTATAATCTACAAGCACTTGAGATGATTTCTGGATCTTGGGTTCTTCTTCTGACCCCAAGACTGTCAAGAAGCACACATCTATTGGGTCTCTGCAGAGGAAGGAATATGTTGCCACATAGTTTAATGGTTCAAGAACAAACTTGGAAACATCTTGTTGGTGTGATGTGTTGCAGGGTTTTTCTGCTTTCAGTCGTACTATTTGTTGTATAGCTATCAGAGGCGAGCCATTGAGAAAAGGTCACTAATTGGCTTGAGTTGAGAACAGCGTTCATTTACTTTTCCAACTTTTGCCTACAACAACGAAATCTACCGTTTACCCTTTAAACCCAAAAACTTCTCAAACAGTGCAAACATACCTCTGAACATCACTAGAAGATGGCAAAGAAGGCTTTGTTACAACCAAGGAGAATTAAAAAAATTACAAATAAAAAATACAAGCTATGGAGAATTTTCCGATTGAAGTGGCATGTAGACAAAACGCAAAGCTTAGAAAGATAACCTTATTACTTTTGTATTTTCAAAGAGATATATACTCACACAAATGCACTGCTGAGTCCTTGCTTAATGCAAGAAGGTGTTTTTCTTTAAATAACAGGCTAAGGCTTCAGAATACTAGATCACTGTAATTCTTTTAATTGTAAAAACAGTAGGAAGCTATAAATTACTAAATGGGAATGTTGATGATGAGTTAAGTGGAATGGAGCCATGCACTGTAAGTCATTTGTGAACCGTACTTTCAGTTTGATGGTCTTACCTCAATTTTTTCTTCTGCTTGTATCTGTGGTATGGATGTACAGTAGAATCCTTTAACATCTGTTCAGAAAGTGGTTCAAGCTCTGAGGCCTTCTGGAGATTGGAGTTTGTGGGGTGCTTTCGAACTTCAATTTGATGTCCTTTAACTTTAGCTAAGGGTTAAAATTCAATTAACACCACTGTCATTGATTATTATTATTTTTTGTTCTGTGATTTGAATTCAATCTTGCTTCAGACGTTTATATGCGAATGATTGTTGAAAAACAGCTGCTTCGGTTTTCTCACGTGTGGCAGCTTATTTGATTAATGCCCTTAGTGACACTACCAATAGAGCCTGACTAGACTAGTCTTTATACAAGGCATATGGGGATCCCTTTAAACTCCATCCTATTATATGTGATGAAAGCTATGCAGGATATATATATTTTTTCCTTTCAAACATACAAATTTGCATAGTGCCACCGGATCGTGCTTCTTTTTTTTTAACCAAACACAGAGCTATGAACCGTACTTATTCAACCTGAAACCGACCTTACTTGCTCGTTAGCAACAGCTGACCAAGCATCTCAGCTAGTCCATATCACTGCTGTATGTGGCATGCTGCTATTACTTTCGAGTCTGTAAGCATCTTCACTGTTTTAATTTAAAACTACTACACCATGTGGTAAATATATATATCTATATATATATATATATGTGGGATTGTGCCTTTTGTTATCAAGTACATGCCACAGGGTATAGTCTTCCATTGATACCTTTTAGTGAGCCTTATGAATGAACAATTGGTGTAACCGAACTAACTCTCTGTTGATTTTGTGTCATCCGGCTAATTTCTACATGAATATTGTGTCGTGAACAATCAGGAGCCTCTAAACTTACAGTTGCTTTGTTACATCACAACAGGAGTGTATAATCTTTGTAAATCTGACTCAACACAAACTTTATCGGTCTGTGCTAGCTAGTGACTTCGGAATGGAAAAAAAAAAAATGCATTTAGTTCCAAGAGGTGTTTGAACTCTTTAGTGAAGTAGACGTGTGCTGTGTGATTTTTTTTTTTTTTCTTTTTCTTTTTCTTTTTTTTTCGTGTGGTTGTGAATCTGAAACTGGTTGTAACCGTGTCTCGTAGAATGTCAGCATGAATCGTCCTCTCTATCTCGTGATAGCGTCGTAGTATCCACCTGAAATGGATTGGACTGAAGTGCAATAACTTTTTGTGCACCATAGCATCCTTAATGGAGGAACGTCCTCAAGAATCAACCTTTTTTTTTTTTTTTTACTATTCGAATTTCTTTTTGTGAGGATTTCTTTAACACCATCTGGTTTGCCTCCATAGAAGTGGCACTTTCTTGTGGAATGTATAAAAGACTTGGTGGGAACCGTGTCAGTACTTCTAGCTTTCTGCAAAGACGCCGTGTTTTGTGATTGATTCATTAGTGTGGTGGTGCAGTTTTCCAAAACCATAATGTTACGTCAGCATTTATGGCTCATGAGCATGACTTGGGGCCGTTTAACTTCATTCTGTGGGTTTGTTAATTTTTTTTTTTAATTATTATTATTAATTTAAATACCAAAAATTGCCTAAAAATTTGTTTACTGATTTGGCCTGTCGTGGTACGAAGAGGAGTTGTTGGTGGGTGTGGCCAGTAACTAGTGAACTGTGTATTTCCCAATGTTGTTACAGAATTAAACCAAGATTAATCCAGTAGTCTGTCTGAGCATGTATGTGTTTAGAAACTTGGTGTGTGCTAAGCCCTTTCAGAATAATAATACCATGTAACAGCAGATTGGGAGTGAGGTAACAATTCACTAAACATTGAAGCATTAGAAAGGTTTGCCATTCCTAAAACTGCACAAATTTACACCAATCTTGTGACATTCCATTGAATTCAAGTGGAAAGATTCCGTTCAGTATTTGATGACCAACACTGAAAAATGTTCATATGTTAAGAGTTTTAGTTCAGACCAAAATGTTCTTGTTTGTTTCTTAAGGTCCATTTTTGACCATAAGCAATCAGTACTGAAGTGTTTTGCCCTGAACCACAGTGAGCAACACTGCTTTACAAGAAAAAAGGAAAAAAGTAGCCTAGTATTTTTCTCACACAGGACCAATCCATGTCTCTGTAGAGATGGCCAGTGACGCACGATGACTTGATTTCATCCTAAAACAAGCAATACAATCGAGAGACAATTGTATATTTCATACGATTTGATCGCTGGGACACTTTGGCTCTATTTATTCTGTGGCACCTTAAGTAAACACCCTCTCCTTGTGACTGAAACTTGAATAATTTAGATTTCAGTACTGAGAGAGCCTTATTTCAGTCAGACTGAATGTGAATTTGATATGTACAGGATTTGGCCATTTTGAATGGGCAGGCTATAACGTTCTAGTGGACTTTCGTCGTGTCTCATATTTCGAATCCAGTTTTGTGCGGACCCAAAGTCTGTGAGACTTACTGACGTTTTTGCTGTTATAAAAAAATGAAGCAAAAATACCTATGCTCTGATTGTGTCTGGCAGCAAGCACCCTGTGTGTGCGCGTGTGCTTCTGTATATGTCCTGGTGTGTTCAGTTTGTGTTTGTTGTTTTGTTTTGTTTCTCTCTCTCTCTCTCTTTTTGCCTGGGGTCATAACAAACCTTGTATACCTCATTGACATATCTGCAAATACTCTTGTCCTGTCTTTTAAGTTTGGAGGAGATGCCATCACCAGCATGTGCTGAAAGCCTGGGACCACTGCAGGGTCTGTAACATTTACTCAAATTCTGTATCAGCCAATAAGATCCTCTTTTTTCCCCTCTTCTTTTTTCCCCCTCCACGTCAGACACACTTCTGCCTCTGCTTAAAGCCTGACCTGCAACCAGAGTCCAACTGATTTTATTATTAGCATCGTTTTCGCGAAGTAGTAGCATTATTCCTACCTCTGCGTGTTACAGCTTGATGTATCAAATATTTCACCTGTCAGGGTGACAAATGGAAATATGTATGTATATGGAACAGATATATGTATAACTTATCAACAAGTGGAAATATTTAAAAAAAAAAAAAAAAGTGTGCTTGACTGTGTCTGTCAGTGTAACATGAGATATTAAGTGTATACACAGCAGAGTACCACTGGAATGTGAAGCCAGACTGTATTAGAAAACTTTATGGTTTTTGGTTTTTTTTTTGCTTTAATCATGCTCTTTAACCCCATTATAGCTCAAATGATGTCATGTATGTTGCCTATATCTATTGTCATACATGGTTTTTTTTTGTTTATTGTATTTGCTAAAACAGGGAAGACTCTGCTTTTATACTCCCACCCTTGCTCCCCCCCATATGCTACCTTTTAGAGCTTTAGATTCCTCCCTCACCTTCTCAATGTTCACTGTGAGCCCTATCAAGTTTACAACTCTTCACGATGTGTGTGCGTGTGTGTGTTTGTGCGAGAGAGAGAGAAAGTGATTCCAGGTGAGTGTGTGGGTGGGCGTATAACTTTGGTATCGAAACAACCTAATTTTCTACTGGCGGTGGGGGTTTGAAAGGGCAGAGGTTGAAGTTCTACATGCCATTCTGTTCTGACGGGGGGCAACAGAGACCCCAAAGCCTTACACCAAGCCGTTCGAAATCTCTCCATGCGTTATTGTCCCGTCAGCATTATTTTATCAGCCTTTGTACCGCCCGTCTCTAACATTGACGAGGAACTTGGTGTTCTGTTTTAAATTCTTTATGCATCCCTTGTAGCCTCGATCCCAAATGACCAGCCTCACCTTTTCACACCCCAGCTTCCAACACCTCCCCCACCCAAAACCTCAAGCCATTCATTTTCGTGTGACAATGCAATCCTGAAAGCACTTTGCCTTGTTAATTCATATTAGGAGCTTGTAAATGGTTAATTGTTACTAACAGATGTAAAAATCTGTACATGTATTTAAGAAGGTTCCGATCTTTTTTTTTTTTCGTTTTCTTTTCTTTTCTTTTCAATTTGGCATTACAGACTTGGTCTCTCTGACTTTAAAATATGAAAAAAAAAAAAGGAAACCCATGCATTTGCGTTTGTCAGTTTGCAGCCAGTAGGTCTTGTCATTCAGTATTGTGGCTTAGGATTGGTTATGTTTGAAATAAAGTGCTATTGCTATATAAGTGTTATGGTGTCTCTTTTTAAACTCTCCAGTTGTGTATAATGAAAATTTATTGGATCCTGATCCAAAATGTTGCTTTCTTTTTTCATACACTGTTGAAAATGGCAACCAGAATATGGGTGAAAGCAACCATTCTGTCATACGTGAACACGCCACCGCACACGGTGTGAACAGCACAAAATTCTTCCTATGCATTCACCCAGTCAGCCAAGAACACAGCGCCCGGGGAGCAGTGTGTGGGGGCGGTACCTCAGAGGTGCTTAGCAGTCTTGGGTATCGAACCCACGATTCCCTGATCTCAGGGCAACTGCCCTAACCACTAGGCTGGGATGCTTTACCAAGCTCAACACATTACCAGCTAACCAAATATTGATCTTATGTTTAGTGTAAAATAAGGTTTTAAAGATATTTTTGGCCCAGTGGTTGTGTCCTATTAGAGTACAGTGGGTGGGCATTTTTTTGAAATGCCTGGGCTATTTTAAGAACGTATAAATTCCGATTTACTATGGGTAAAACAAGTATTGAACATTTCACAGTAAAAATATTTCTAAAGATGCTATTGACATGAAATTCTCATCGGATGTTGGTAACAACCCATCCAATCCACACCTACAAATAAATCAAACCATTGATGTCCATATGTTATGTATAATAAAATGTAATGACAGGTATTGGACACATTTAAATGTATTTAATACTATTTTTTAAAAAAGCCTTTGTTGGTGATGACTGCTTCAAAATTATGGC
>JBBPCW010000133.1:23634058-23650050 GCA_037974425.1 Phenacogrammus interruptus | reverse complement strand
GCCCGGGGAGCAGTGTGTGGGGACGGTACCTTGCTCAGGGTACCTCAGCGGTGCCTAGCGGTCTTGGAGATCGAACCCGGACTTTCTCGTCGCAGGGCGGATGCCTTAACCACTAGGCCACCCCAGCTGGGAACAAATATGGTGATCTAGGCTTTCTCGTCCAACATCAGTGCCTGACCTCATAACTCTTCTACAGAATGAATGGGCACAAATTCTCACAGAAACTAAAGCCTTGCAAGAAGAGTGGAAACTGTTATACCTGCAAAGGGGGCTAATTCAGTATTAAAGACCCTGGTGGTGTAATGTCCCAATATTTTTGTCAATATAATATATTAATATTGGTATTTTACTGCTAAATATTGCGACTCTAATGCGTCTAAAGGTATTAAAGGGGCCATATCGTCGCTTTTCTGGAATTAAAAAGACTTAAAGTCCTAAAAAGGCCTAAATTCTTCAAATGGTACATTTACCCCTATATTCATGCTGAAGCAGTTTAGCCTCGCCCATTCATTCACAGGTTTGCAAGGTAAAATGAAACTTTTGTAGGATTACATGAAAACCTCAATTCATCAGAACACCCAGTAACTCTGTACCCTTTTGGGCCGCTATATGCATCTTAAAAATAAAAAAATAAACAAATTTGATATTCAAGAGATAATTTTCCCAACCTGGCCACTAGATGGCGTCTGGTTTCGTACGCCTTGAGTGTAGTTGCATATAAATCACTGAAACTGCTTTTTGTGCGTCTTGCCAGGAACAAAACCGTTAGTCTAATCTGTTTTGTACCTAGCTGTATCTAGGCCACTGAATAATGTTCATAGGTGAATGATCTATTTATTTCAGCAGCAATCTAGACTCCTTTGGATATGGGTCATTAGATAACGTCAGTAAAGGCCTAAGTGATGTTAAGTGAAATAATATTGCTGGACATTCTGCTAACATTTGACTGCAGCTCGAGAGCACATTAACTGGGTGTTTCACTTCTTAATCACAATTGGCCTGTAAATGACTGTAATTATATTTTAATAGAAGATCCCTCTGTGCACAAGTCCTCTATCTGTGCTGGAACTTTATCAGCCCTGAAACTGTGAGTGTGCCCTAACACTGAGGTTGGTGTAGTAATCATTTCTGTGCTGTTTGACCCCTATAGATAAAGTCAACCCTCTGATACGCCCTCCAGTGGCTGTGCTTCCTCTTGGTACGGGAAACGACCTTGCGCGGTGTCTGCGATGGGGAGGAGGTGAGAAGAGCTCTTCAGCTGCTGTGTTTCTGCAAGCAGCCAAAACTAATGAGATCTGGACAAAACAGTCCACTCAAAACAGTATTTTCTTTGCCGATGATTCACTTCAGCAAATGTCAACGAGCCAAAAGCACAACTGAGTGCGTAAGTGTTCCCGATACAGATGAAAAACCAAAACACAGCCTGTAAGTGGAACAGCAGGGGCGCCCAGTCTTATCCACAAAAGACTTCTTTTGAAGACCAGCTGATTAAACAGCTGCCCTTTGCTGATCAGATTGGACACCGCTGAATCACACACGGCCATGGAAATGTTGTTCTTCTGCTTTATCTGACTGTTCAGTCAGTGTTGAAGTGACTAAGAGTTATCAGATTTACTATTAAAGGGCCCATTTCATGTCAAATTAATTTTCCTTGCTGATGCTGTTTTAAATGAAAATGTGAAATGGATTAAACATGCTAGTCCATATATATGTATTGCATGCAACATATCTGTTACGGCAGCAAGTCTCATTAGTTTTTGGTCTACAGGCTACGATGGGGTGGACCTTGGCCGCATCCTGAAAGATATTGAATCCAGCACCCCGGTGCTGATGGACCGCTGGAGTGTGCAGGTGGTTCTGGAGGACAGCCAGGAGAGAGGAGACCCTGTGCCTTATGAGATCATCAACAACTACTTCTCCATCGGAGTGGTGAGAGGAGCATAAACATGCACTTCACTGAATTCGCTCATGTTGATACAACACTAACCTGGAGGGAAATAGTAGGAAGAAACATTTTCAACATCTGTCCGTCGTAACAGTTGATATGATCAGTATTTATTTAGCCAGCTCCTGATTCATGCACCTGTAATAAAAATATAACATGCCGGTAATATTTCTAAACAGTAGACTTTTTTTATTGCTTATTATCACAGTAAGAAATAATGAGTAATAAAAGCCACTGCTATTTTAGAATTAATTTAATCTCAGTATTCTTTTCTTTTACACTGTGTTTGCGCTGTTTTACTGTGATCTTCAGCTCCAGTCAGAACTAGGCATTGGTTTTTGTTTTATCATATTTCAAGCTCATTTAAAGGCATAAAAAAATAAGGATGAAAAACAAGTTGACATGAACTGGATTTAGTTAGTCTATCATGAGCAAACCTGTGGAACAGTAATCAAATGCCTACACTACAGGATATTATGTGGAATTATCATCATTAATTATATTAGCAGCCATGTAATCTCTCAGTTATGTTGACCATTAATCTAAGATGCTGCTGATGCATGAGGTTGCTTTCAAGTGAAGCAACTGAGGTGCTGAGAGTTCCCCCTCGTGGAGAATCATCTGACTGCTAAAACATGGCTTTTTAATGACCTGCAGCCTGACTGTTTATAAGTCAGAATCCAAACTGATCACTAAACTGATTCATAGAGAACATACATTTAATTCTTTTTAAATAATTGATTATTTTAGACTTGAATGATTCATTTTAATAGAGTAATCATTTAATATATTCTGGTAACCCATATATAAGGTGTTGAAAATGCCACGAACGCAATAATAATAATAATAATAACAACAATAATAATAATAATAATAATAATAATAATAATAATAATAATAATAATAATAATAATACATTCGAGTGAACAGGTATAATGCATTTAGCCATTTAGGATGAGCCTCCAAATGCAGGGATTTTTGTGCCAAGATCTGGATACTGAATGATTCTGTGATTTTCCAGCCGTTCTGTGGCTTGCTCTCCCCTGAGAGGCTCATCCAGAGCCGTACAGCTGAGACCCAGGTTTGATTCCCAGTAGATGATATCAGGCTGTTACAGGCACTCTCCTCAGAGATTGCAGTATAAGATCATGTGTTAGAAGCGGAGGAGTGTGTGTGAGCTCAGTCTTCTCAGCACAGGGTTTGGATGTTAAAGGGACCCAGTGGTTCTGCAGTGATCTCTATAAACAAGAAAACCCCCTTCAGATGATCTGATTATGAGGTGTGCGAGCTGTTGGTTTATTATTGCCGGAAGGAACACATAAAGGACATGACATAGTCAGTTATTTCAAACTGAAGTGTTACTGCAGCATTTTTCATGTCAAATAACATAATAAATGCTAATTTAGGCATGAATGCACTAAACTATGAAATACATATCTTGTGTAAATAGTTGATTATACCCCATTTCCCCTAATTCTCTTCTGCAGGATGCATCAATCGCACACAGGTTTCATACCATGAGAGAAAAGCATCCCCAAAAATTCAACAGCAGGTGAGCAACTGATTTTAAGCCAACACATAATGGGACAACGTGTAAACTTAGGTCCTTCTATACCTGCTATTACCATCTGTCTCTTGGGATCTGATCCCAAGTAGGACAGAGACACGTGTAGCCATTTATAGCTGGCATTTCCATGTTCTTTGAATACATCTCCGGTAAGAGTTTGTGACTCATGACTAAAGTCGCGGTTTACTCCATCAGACTCTTGCTGCATCTGCTGTCACGTATAAATGGCCCACGAGAGCTCCCGAGTGTTGCAATGGCCCTCTCATTATATGACCACCAGTGATGACAGGGAGTCCAAAAGATCTTTCAAAAAACCTGTATGGCCCTCCCTCCATCACTCATAACAGAATTCCCAAGTGTACTGAGGGTGTTGAACTGTCCAGTTACAGTTCATCATCAGTTCATTCAGATTCTATAACGCCTCCCACCCACACAATAATCTATTTAATAACCTGATGCTACTTTGTTATGCAATTTCTTATTGGATTCTTATTGGGTACATTCTTATCTACTTACTATGTGCAGTAGTTCACCATGTGCAATACAATGAAAGTGCTAAAATATTATCATTGTGTGCAATGTCTTCTTCATATTATGTGCAGTTGACAAATCCTGTGAAATAACACTATGTCAATATTACTTATCTACTACTGATCTCTATTGTGTGCAATAAAATACTCCTATTCACTTTATGTGTTAACAGTAATTCACTTAACTGTAAGTTATTATCTACAGTATTAATATCCAGCTTTTATGGATATACTGTAGTGTATTTTGTATTTTTATTTGATTTTATTTTAGACTTTTTTATATTGTTCTTGTCTTTGTGGGTCGGTTTCCCAGACAGGGATTAAGCCTAATCTTGGACTACCCTTTCGTCTTTGATGGAAAATCTCTATTCACAGCACTACATAATTCAGGACTAGGCTTAATCCCTGTCTGGGAAACTGACACTGTGTGTCTGTGTAGTTGAAAAATAAGCAGTTAAGTTAAGATTTCAGATTAGTGGGAGTGTGGAAATGCTTAATAGGAAAATGAGCTAAACTTCCCCCTCACCCACAGTGTTAGAGGCACTGTGTTGTTGGGGGAGACCCAGCGAGTAAAACAGGGAGATGTTCCTATTCCATGCCTTCATGATAATAGTCATTCATTCATATAAATTGTATTACTTGTCAGGTTAAACTGATTATAAGCTTCTTCCAGTCTTGCCCACTATGCTCAGCAGTATAATGTAAATATTGAATATTAATACAGTGTGAATTGTGCAACGTGTTACTTCTCAGCATGTGTTAATGGATTTTCTTCATATTTAAATGACTCCTCCGGGATCAGAATGAAGAACAAGCTGTGGTACTTTGAGTTTGCCACCTCAGAGACAATATCAGCATCTTGCAAAAAACTCAAGGAGTGCCTCACCATAGAGGTGAGATATTTTTTCTATTTTAATCATCATCTTTTATTCATTGAAGTAAAAAGATTTTTGTAAAGGGATGTCAAAGTGAGAGTATTTGCTGAAAAAGGAAAGCATTAAGCAGTGATTTGTATCTGTTGTTGTCTGTCTCATCCTCCTTTATCCAGTGTTGTGGTGTTCAGCTGGACCTGAGTAACCTCTCCCTGGAGGGCATCGCTGTTCTCAACATTCCCAGCATGCACGGCGGCTCTAACCTGTGGGGCGAAGCGAAGAAAAGTGACCGAGTTAACCAGGACTTGCCTGAGGTCATAGTAGATCCTGAAGTCTTAAAAGTCAGCCCTCAAGGTAGGTTTGCAGGACTGTGACTTACCAGTGCATCCACTCAGCTTTTCCTGGCCAATTTTTTTAACTAATATTTATGTACACTACTGGTCAAAAGTTTTTGAACATCCCAGTGTTTCAAGTCCAATGAATAGCATGAAATGGTAGAAAGGACAGTGCTGAACTGCGAAAGGTTTAAAGGTTGCCAGAAGTGGAAAAATTATTCTGTAGCACCCTCTGGTATGTGTCTAGTTAGTAGAGTTCATCCTACAGCAAGATAGGGACCCAAAACATAAGCCCAAGCTCTGCCAGAACAACCTTAGGTAAATAAACAAGATGGCAAGCTGGAAAACATGGCAGTGGCCTGAACCCCATCTAGCTGCTTTAGAATGAACTGGACAGAAGAGTGAAAGCAAAGCAAACTATAAGTGGGAACTTCTGCAACATAGTTGGGAAGAACTTTCTGCATAAGGAAAAACGAGACACTAAACCGCTTGAATTTCAATGAAAAAAACCAGTAAATTGAAAAAAACACTATTACTGGGTGAAATGTGCAATTTATAAATGTGAAATGTATCATCTGCAGTTTGTTGTATTATTACTGTTTTTGCCAGTGCTTATACATATCCAGAGTGTTCTTACATATATTTATAAACCCACTCTGTACATCTATACATACATATACTCATTGTGTACATATACATATGTATACTTATCTAAGTTTACATATATATGTACATATTTATATATTTCCCCATATTGTATAGTATACATTTATACTGTTGTTATAGTTTTTATTCCATGCTATTGTTTTTGCTTGTCTTGTTCTTTTCCACCTTGACAATGCAAATTTCCCACTTGTGGGACTAATAAAGTTTTATCTTATCTCTTATCTTATATTAACTGTTTTAAGTCTCTATGAAACTATACTCAACTTTTCATACATTAAAAATATTCATGACTCTGTGTAATCACTGTTTTAGCTCAGTATTGTTTTGCGGTGTATTTTGATGTGCACAGATTTTGTTTATTGATTTATTCATTGTTTTAGACCTGAGTGATAAGCGTCTGGAGGTGGTGGGGCTAGAAGGAGCCATAGAGATGGGTCAGATCTACACTGGTCTTAAGAGCGCTGTCCGACTGGCAAAAACTTCACAGATTACCATCAGGTGAGTCGTGTGGCTGTAGCCGGCATTGTAAACACAGGACAACAGCTTCTCAGTGTTCTACAAACCTACAAATCTCTTTTATACCTCTTAGAGTCTGTGTTAGTCATATTGGAAATTACAATATTTCTGGTAATAAAAGGTTTGCCCTGAAAATATGCACTGAATGTACTGAACTGACATACAAATATTCAAATGTAATGTATGAACTTGTATGAATTGCAACGGTAAACAACTTATGCACACCTAAAGTAACAGTAGAGGTCTATTTTGGCATGTTCAGACCTGTTCACACCCTGCATGGTAATTTGCCTGTTCTCCCTCATTCACATTCACCAGTTTGTTCACACTTCATTAAAGGACATATGTAGATTGCTGGGGTCTTTTTTGTCATGTATAGCGGGTGATCAGTATTACACTGTTTCCACAACAGTCCTATAACAAATCACTACTATAGATCGAATTCATTCCATAGTAAGCAACATCCAGCATTAATTTTCTACACTTTTTAAACTATAAGCAGTTCTTATCAACATATGTAAACTCTGTTACAGGACAAAGAAGGCCCTGCCCATGCAGATTGATGGAGAGCCATGGATGCAGCCACCATGTACAGTAAGTGTGCTTTACCACTTCCGGATGCAATGTGACAAGTACATTTTGGTGTCACTTTTTTAAAAAAGTGTCACTAAGAGCTTTTCAAGCGATGTTTCCTAATGTTTAAAACGAGATCTGAGCGGGTCAAGAAATGTATTAAGGCTTAAATAGACTTCACATTATATATAACGGTTCTATACAAACATACAGCTTAGTCACAGAACCATTACATTATGTGGGTGTTCTTTAAATGTTAAAGTTTCTTCATACTCAGATCTTACTCACAAATAGTTTATGAAGAACCATGCATAAATATAATCGGCGCTTTGAAATGACCCCATTTGTGGCTGACCATAATTCTTAGTGTTACTTTAGAAATAATTGCTCTGTGCCGGTGCTTTTCTCTCAGTGAGCCAAGGCCCTCTAGTGGATGGTACTGTTTTTTTGTATTTAATTCATCCTTCATGGATGCATGACTATGAACAGTATGGTGTTTGTGTTATGTGGTAATTCAAACAAAATTCTATTTGTTTGCATATTGAACAAATGGGGCAATTAAAGCCACAGGCCATTGATGCTGTTGTGGTCACCTGTTTGGGCCACAAGATGCAAAGGGCTGGGAAACCAGTGTTGAATGAATTAATCTGGGGATCAGCGTTCTCAGTTAAGTTTAATTAGTTTGTTTTGGCCAGAAGTCAAATTTACACATTTGCCCTCCTTTCCTCAGCTGTAGTTGAGACTAAGCTAAGACATTTGCTGCCTAAAGATTGCTTTCTTATTTTTTTACACTTGGGCTGCAAGTCTTATAGCCTGGAAACAACCTGTTAGAGAGTCACACACTCGCTTAAAAATCTGTCGGGTTCTTTGGTAATCTGAAACAGACCTAAATGTGTGGTTCCTGACACACTTTTATCCATATGCATGGACATATGAATGGACTAAAATTCAGATGGTTGTTGTCATGGAACAGTCTTTTTGTTCTGGTGTCCGAAACCACATAAACAAGTCAGTTAGACGTTCATATGGGTTAGAGACAAGTGTGGGATGACTTATGCTGGCGTCTAACTCGTCCGCAATAAGCTTACATTGCTTGTCAGACACAAATTAACAAATACTTCTCTTCTCTTTAATGTGAAGCCAGTTTCATAATTTAGTTGATTTGCTATTCGAGCAGTATGTGGGTTGCGAACCTGCCCAGGACCTACCAGGCTAGTGCCAAGACTTCTGTGTCTAGTTTTAATCTTCTGATAATAGACCACATCATTTCTCATTCCTGAAGAGAAGAGGTGGACAGTGTGGGATGCCGAGGTGCTGTTTGAGACGATGACTCATGTTGTGCTTCTCCTTCCACAGATTCATATCACACATAAGAACCAGGCCAGTATGCTGATGGCTCCTCAAGCCAAATCCTCCGGCTTCTTCAACCTAAAGTAGTGCCTGCGTCTGCCTCAGCGGCTCGGTGGACCTCCATATTTATCAGCTTGCTTACATGGACATTGACACCAGTGCGTTTGTGCAGGCCAAAATGTGTGTATGTTGGAAAGGAACTCAGCGAGGCTTCACTTCGTCATTTTTTTGAACCCTCATGAGGTCTGAGGAGGAGATATCCTTTACAAGCTGTCATACATTTACCTCAGTGGTGTATCAAAGATGCTGTGTTAGTTTTTACTTGAGCTCCCTCGTGCCATAACCGGACATTTCGTCTGCGACTGTGTTCTCACTGTGTAGGCTTAAGCCCAAACTCTAGGAAAAGCTCAGATATGCTTTGTCTGCACAGCAAGAACACCGCTATTGTTTTCAAAGTCTGAAGCAGTGACCTAAATCTTCTGTGGCTATAACAAGTACTAATAATTATTAACATCAAAGCTTAAACCGGCTGAGCTAGATCAGGAGTCGGTGGGCGAGAGCGATCGCTGGATTCAGTGCGCGGTTCTGGGAAGGTTGCTGACACAGCCAGTAATTTATTTGCTCTTATTTTGTGTTCACACCTGAAATGTGTGATAAGTGTAATATTTAGGTAACAATTTTATCTGATCATTAAAAAAAACTTTTTGTTAGCAGCTTTATGACATCTTTCAGACCATTGTACTAAACCATTTAGTACATTTTAAGAGCTTGAATGTTTGTATTGGAAGCTAATGAGTTCTGTCCCTGCTTCCGAGTCCCGGTAACTCAGTAGAGGCAAATAATATACAAATAAACACTGAAAGCTGTAGAGATTAAGTAACCTCTCGTCGCAAATGTAGGTTGTGATTAGTCACATGCCATCATGCATATCTTTTCAGTGTTGACGGGTTTGCTGATCATATGGACACATTCTTCCTCTAGCTTATGAAATGTATGTAGCTATTGAGACTATAGAAGATCTTTCGGATTCTGTCTGTGAAATGACTGAATAAATATTGCAAAATGTGTCATTAACCCTCCACTTGTTGCTCATTTTCGTGCACGTGTCAGCAGGGTTTTTGTCTGAGCCACAAGCTATAGAGAAAAGAATGGTGCAACACATCTGTCCGCCACTAGATGGCACGCTGCATTAGAGAATGCTTGGGTAGATGCAGCCTAAAGCCACACAACAAATGCTTAAAAAACTCAAAAAGTAAAAGTAAAAACCAAAAACCAAGTTGGGTGGGAGAAAAAAGGTCAGAAATCTCAGTTCTTATAACGACTGTGTAATCTAACACATTCAGCATCCATTGAAGTATGCACTATTCTTCTATTTAATATATTTTATTTAATAAGATAAATATATCATATAAAGCCTAGTTCAGAAATGATCAGCACTCAATCACCAATTATGAGAAACTGAAATGAAACTAAAGGGAAAAAATCACTCTCCTTGCAAATATATTTGAATAGAAGTAAAATAACTGTTTAATTATTCTGATTATTATAAAAGCACAGTTCTCTATGACACTTCACCATGACTTTTCCAAACCAGGGTGGTTAAGTAATAAGCATAATACAAAAGTCATTAAACGTGACAATAATAAAACATTGGCGTATTAGGTGTTTCTTTTTAATTAATTTCTGACCTCCTTGAATTTTTCTGCAACATCACTTGGGGCAAATTTTAGTGAAACAAAAGAAAACAATAACAGTAACGCGCCC
The DNA here is from genome assembly GCA_037974425.1 of Phenacogrammus interruptus. Taxonomy (NCBI): domain Eukaryota; kingdom Metazoa; phylum Chordata; class Actinopteri; order Characiformes; family Alestidae; genus Phenacogrammus; species Phenacogrammus interruptus. The sequence goes on along the minus strand of JBBPCW010000133.1, from coordinate 23,639,932 downwards.
CGGAGTGTCCAATCAAATCGTTCTTTGAATAAATCCCGCCCCTTTGTAGCCCCGCCCTTCCACATGGCCCTCATCCTAAAGTTGAAGCAGAAGTGTGAGGGTGAGCATTCGCTGAGGTGGTTAAGGTGGAGAAAGCAAAAGAAAACTAACAGCAGAGAAAAGGAGGGTGTTATTATAAATACACATTTCTATTTCGCACTGGTGGACCGTGCTGATCTTTCCCGCTCTCCCCTGGACCCCGGATCATGAAGAATATGACTTTTAGGAGAGTTAAGAAACTGAACTCCAGCGAGCCGGACGGAGGGTCTTGTCCGGGCAGTGGAGACATTTACTTCTCCTCCTCCAAGTCGGACAGCTGCAGGACCATGGATCAGCCCTCGGGCTCCTCCTCGGACATCTACAACTACAGGACTCTCGCCTACTCCGGAGGAACTCTGCCCAGAAACTTCAAGAAGGTAAACAGTCCTGGCAGTACAGCTGTCTGAACTACTGAAACTCGTTATAGGTATATAAAGTCTTATTATAAACAGCTGGGAAGCAATTTTGGTGGTCGCCCAATTAAAGTATTGGGAGTCATTTAAAACAGCACCTGCTTTTTTTCTACGGTAGAAAAAATCAGGGATGTCTGATCCTCTCCAGCTCAAATCAGTCAAACGCGTTAATGCACGCGGCGGTTCTGGTTTTAATTACGCGCGGAGACTGAAGTCCTGCTCTGAACCGGACCTGATTGGAAACAGCGGCGCGTGCGTAACGTGCTGATGATGTGGCTTGGAGCGCGAGGCGAGGACAATTAAACCCAGAGAGAGAATTTCATTGAATTGAAACTGAGGGGGAGAGAGAGAGAGAGAGAAAGAGCTTATGGGCACGCTTGCAGTTGGCTAATCGTAAACGGCGCGTGGCATGTGAACCATTTCCCACCTGCATCCTCGAGGCACTCGCACCTGTTCACACCTGATTCAATGTTTGAAGACGTTAACAGCTCGAGCCCTTTACCACCCACCCAGTCACGGACTGCACTCACAGGCCTAAGGTGTCCCCCCCCCCCCATTATGTAAATATTACTTCAGAAAAATAAACAGGAACTGTTGGTTTATTTATTTGGTGAAAATGTGTCATATATATATACACACACACACACATACATGACATCACACAAGTCTACACAGGTCGTATTCCAAACGTGTGTATATACATACAACACACCAAACGATTATTTCTTTGTACATGTGTCCTGCACTGGTCAGGCTGTGAGTTTCACAATATTACTTTTCTGGCTCTTTGCTCATGGGAGCACTTCATCTCTCGGACTAGCCTCTGCTGGGTTCACTTGGAAAAGTTTGGTGTAATTTCCAAGTGCTGTTGCGGCACACATGGTTCATCACTCACAGCTCTCTCTTGGGTCCAAACATCTTGAAGGGCATTCATGGTCATCACTGGTGTCTAGACCACCCACACACTGTGCTCTTGACCAAAAGCTCTGACCCCAAGCTCATCTGACGCACTGTAAGCAGTAAACGCCACTGTCTGGGGAGCTGTAGCCCTATGCATTACAATGGATCCCTCTGTGTGGCTGGTCGAGGGGCTTACACTGTGCTGTGCATTGTGTGGATTTCTTTACTTGCATCATCACAAGAACTTGGTTCGTCATTATGGTGACCGTGGGTCAATTCGGCTGGTCCGATGGCTGGATCAGGCGTGAGCCCACTAGTACATTGTGTTCTTTCCTTCAGATAACTCAAGCATAACTTCCTTAAAGAGTTTGAATTTAGCACGGCTTATTGCCTTGAGTGATCTTGAGCAACTGTGACCAATGAAAATGCCTAAGTCTCTTGGATTAAAAGGATGGATGTGAGAGCAGAAAAGACTGTCTTGTCCCTCTTCTCTGATTAGAGACTGTGGGGCTGATAGTAACTATTGTTGCTGGGGATAATTCATTAAACGGAAGTTAATTCAATTCACACAGTCTGATGGATCGAACCCTTGTTATCTCAAAGCAACACTTTTTTTAACCATATCTAATGTGCATCAGTCTGGTCCTGGAAGGCCGGTGTCCAGCATGGTTTGGTGATTTTCCTGCTCAAACACAACTAGATCAACTCTCCTGTTAATTGAATGTGTTTGAGGAGTGAAACTTTCAAACAGAGTGCCCACCCCCTGCTCTAATGACTTTTTTGGCCGAAGAAACTGTCAGTATTTGAGGGGCTTCTTCGTTTTACTTAATATTCGATTTGAAAAGGTAGAAGCTGCTGTGCCTTATCAAGAACGTGATGCCTCAGATGCCACTTAGAGATATGCAGACGCCTCACTGCTGTGATGTTGTATTTAAAAAAACACACAAACCTCAGCTCTTCTGTTCTGCATTTGCATGTGCTTGTTTGTTAGCAACAGTTCATATATAGTGCACGCTCACAGCGGAAGTAAAGGAGAGACCAGTAGCTGGACACCACGGCTCATAAAGTGCCTGCTGTATCGCACCTCCTACGCCCAAACCAGCCTCCAGGCCACAACAGGGTATTGTGCGTCTAACGAATTCAGCCCCCCAATACAGCCACCCCCAAAGGAGCCTCGGGGGTACTTGGAAATAAATGAAGTCATTGAAGAGACCCCAAGACGATTCTGGAAGTGTAGGAAAATAAAGAAAGGCAACGTTTTACTAGACCAGCTTCTGGTACAAAGTGCACTTTCACTGGAACAACACTCTGGTCCATTGAGGTAGAACAGGGGGGAATTGACTTCAGTCAAAACAGACATAACGCTGGGTGTACTTCCAGCTCCTTTAGCCAACGGAGACTGGGTGGGGTCTCGCATAGATCTGGCTTTTACATCAATGAACTTATTGTAAGGAAACTGCTGCAGCTCCAGGCTTGTTTGCCTACACGCGGTTCTGCATGTGCAAACCTAAATGTATGTTGGGATGATGGATTGGTAGGAAACAGCAGTTTCTGTAAAAAGTTGTCTAGCAGCTCTTCTGCAGACACCGTGAACCTGAAAGTCACCATATAGACTAATCAGAGTCTCATCAGGAGCGTGATAGAACTGTGCTATGACATTGAGGCAGGAGATGACGAGGGTGGACAGACATGCATTTCAGGTTTTATCTGCTGTATCATCAAAGTTGCTTCACAACCAGAACACACACACACAAACAGACACACAAACATATCTGAACTAGGGACGCACCGATTGCAATTTTCTTGGCTGATTCCGATTACCGATTTTTTTGTAAGTGTGATCGGCCGATACCGATTTTTCCGATACCGATTTTTTTCCCCCAGATAACAGAAAATTAGAGCTGCTGCATATAGTCGACGACAACGGCACAAAAAAATGGTTTTCAACTTTTTTAATGTAACGTGGTAGTTACTTTCCCTGTTTACTGGTTACTTTTATAATAGTGACATTTGATAGTGGCAGCTCTACAGCAAATACAATCAAAAATCTAATTTTCTTTTCTTCATAACAAATTTTCTTTACAAATTTAAATAAATAAAATGTAATACATAAATAAACCCCCCCCCAAAAAAGATTGGTTTGAAATCGTCCGATCAGGCCAAAAATCGTCCGTTTCCGATCACTGGCCGAATGATCGGTGCATCCCTAATCTGAACCATTGCTGTGATATTTGATGGTAGAACAGAATATTATTGCTGTTACTTCTTTATTGAAAACCAAAACAGAGTTCTGTCCCGTTTAGTATAAAAGACATGATCTAAAATCTCTCTCTCTCTCTCTCTCTCTCTCTCTCTCTCTCTCTCAGAATGGTGGGCTACAGAAGTGGAAACCCCTCACGCAACCTCCAGAGCCAGAAAGGTAACACTACAGCTTCTCTTCATTGTGCCCCCCTTCCTTTCACTATGAATGATAGAGCCAGCAAATATGCGTCAGAGTTATTTCCTTGAACTATATTTGCTCTTAAAGTCCTGTAAAGTACCTGTCATAAGAACCATCTGACTGTTTTATAGTCATTGCAGAAACCCCCAGTTAGCACTGTATAAAGCAGAACCCCCTTGTTAACTATGTAACGTAATGTTTTAGACAGACACTGTTCCTTATTCAGTATTTGGTCATCATAATACATGCTCCTCATCTGCCAGTTCACCAGTAAGATCAACATCAGGTATGGTGCGAAGAAGGGAGTCGTTTCAGTTAAAACCAAACCTTGATACCGGTTTTACTTTTTACCCACTAGCCGATTCCCTGTGCTCTCGGCCTCACTAGCCGGAGGCTTCACCTCTTCACAGGAGCCTTCTGAAGCTGGAGGAAACATGTTTTGATGAGCCGAGCTGGCTTTTCATATTGGCACGCCCACGATTGTTCTGTTATTAGAGCAAATTCTTTTCTTAGTCAAACCCATCAACCTTGTTTTGCCACACAAACAATGACATCACAGTGACATCATTTCTGTTTTAAGAAACTGGTGGTGCCCGTCTTTAGAGTAAGGAGTGCAGTGCCTGTTATGGAACAGAACATCTATGAAGAAATGTTTCTATTGTAATGAAATGCCCTGTCCATTGAGTTCAGTGGTCACGATTTAACTGGACACTCGCATTTTCCCGTAAAGAAAGTCTTGTTGAATTTTCTAGTGGGCCTAATGCTTAATAAGAGCCTGATATATCTGTATATTCTATATTATTGCAATTAACATCTAATATGTGTTCTCTTTTCATGGGCTCTTACAGGAAGGTGGTGGTCCTGGAGAAGAAAGAGGATGAAACGTTTGGCTTTGAGATTCAGGTAAGAGGATATTCTTCAGATCTTATTTAACCGGATTTGTCCAGACAGCTGATGAAAATGGACTCCTCTCTGAAAGAGCTGTGAATTTTACTGGAGTCAGGAAAGCTGCTAGAAATGAATTTAGCACTCCAAGAAGTGGTATAGGATGGAGTGTTTGGGTGGCATAATACAATTTGGAATAAAGACAAAATCGCATTAATGGGGCAATTCTTAAATGTGATATTGTATGATCTCTAATAGGATATGGTTGTTTTTTTTTTAACTCACAAACTGGATGAGCTGCTGGACTGCAGGCCACATCAGTGTTTGTTTATTAGTTAAGAAGCTGAAGTTAAAGAATACATCCAGATGAAAACAGCATATGATGTCCGTGCTACTTTTCCTTGGAATCTCTTCAGTGTTTGTAGCGTGTGTATTGGCATGTGTTTTGAAGATTCTCTGTGGTTTTGAAAACAGAATAATTCTCTTTTTTTAGCTGTGGCTCCACATATTTTCCTGCTGGCGGACGTTGTCGACCTCCTGTCCTTGGTTCTTTCTCCCTCTGGCTCTGTGGAGAGCCAGTATACAATTCTCACTTTGTGAGGGCCTGCGGTAGTTTGTATATTAATACCAGCAGCAGCATCACACTACTCACGATAATGACCCCAGCTCCTTAGTGGTGGTATGTAAACCACAAAGGGCATGACTGATGTATCGGTAGGCTTGTAATCAACAGTTATTAAGCTGCTGCAGACATTTAGAAGTATTTAGAAGTTGTTTTCTGAAAAGTACACTCCTCTGGACGATAATTAGATTGTTCACTTCTGTAATCTTCTATATGATGGTCAAATTGATATGGTGCTGATGCCAAATCGTTGGTTTATATTTAGCATTGGATGACCCAGGCCATTGTAGGACATTGGACCACTCCTTTCCGGCACAGTCCAGGATGTTAAATCAGGACATGCTGTGGTTGAGAGAGGGTCTGATATGAGTGGCCTTAGGATGCCTGGTTTTAGGCAGCCAGGCAAAAGGAGGACCAGTAAACAGCTCACAGAAGTGTCCAATTATTATTAATTCACCACAGTTTGATTCAGTTATTTGACCATGAATTAGAATTACAGGATCCATTTACCCAGAAGGGTACATCAAAACAGCATT
>JBBPCW010000133.1:23620196-23633761 GCA_037974425.1 Phenacogrammus interruptus | reverse complement strand
CCTTTGTCTACTCCTCTCTACCCTGTTTACAGTAGGTGGGAGAAAAACCTTGATAGAGTGTAGTATGCAATATTTATTTAGCACAATATTATATTGATACAGCGGCACCAAGAGTCAATATTAATAATTTTATATTAATTAATACACACATGTGCAAGCTATATAAACAATGTCTTTTTGCAATTTGTGATGCAGCAGCACTTTAAAAAGGCCTTTGGAAAGGATGGGCGGATCTGGAAAGCGAAGGAAGTGGGCCATTCTGAACACTTGGAAGTGCTTTAAAGACTGTATTGAATTTCATGCTGGGTTTGATAAATAATCACCACGTGGTGGACATTTTTTTAATCGATGCATTCTCCAGGTTTTTGGGATGTTGCATCAGCCATCGAAACTCATGAGGGAGTAGATGAAACGTGCAACACGTATACAGTGTTTTCAGTTGCGTGACGTTAATCAGGGATGAATTCTCCCCCTCTTGATGCTTTCTTTTTGTCAGAGTTCGTGAGAAGGTTTGATATTAGTCATGTTTACTCCTTTTTGTGACCGAGCACAAGTTTCAAGATACACACAGCTGCCACCTGTTAACCTCAGACACAAAGTTTGGGTTTACAGGAAGTGATATACTATTCACACACAACTGAACCCCAAAGAAATATACCATATATTGGTGTCTTTTCTGACTCATTCTCTGTCTCTGTGGATGCCATTTCCCTTTCTTTGTAGTATCTCTAAACACAAACCCAGATATGTTATAGCCTGGGTCCTATCTCAATACAATCTCCAACAACAGCGGCATGTTAGTGGTAGGATTAGCTTTAAAAGATGCAGACCTCATTTGAATCTTCTTTGGCTCAAGCGAAGTATCGCAGATACCAAACCTGGCCTTAAGCAAATGAGGGCAACAGTCAGTTCAGCACCGGCAGCAAAGCCATGTCCTGTTTCATAGTGTGCCCCACATAGCTACTCATTAGCGCTATAGTGGGAAGTTCTACCACTGTTTTGCATGTGGAAGCTTTCCTAGCAATATATTGGAACTTCTCTTCCTGCAGTAATAGTTTTATCTTGGTAGGTGAGAGAGCTTGACTAACTTCCTGTATGTGCAGGGCTTGGGGTATGAATCTGACTGGATAAGTGACCGCTCACTTTCAGCTTCTAATACTGTATAGCATACTGCTGCCTGTAAAAATGGAAAAATTATGACACATAGTTCAAAACAGAAATGGCTGTCATCCTGTTTCCTTGAACTGGATGCTCATTCTGGTCCTGGAGCACTCGTCTTTTCAGCCAAAGTCAACCCTGAGTCAACACAGCCAACATGCTTAGTGTTGATTAGTTCAGCCAAATGAGGTACTTGGCAGCAAAAAAAGTTGTTTTGTCACAATCTATTAGTCTAGTGTAGTGTAGGGTGACTTGTTTTGCCTCATGCCACAACAGAAGGGAAAAAAAGAAGTTTCCAAAGTCGAGTTTCAGTTTGACTGGTTAAATGAGGATGTTTTACATGTGACCAGTAGCCTGAGGTCAATTCATTACCACAGACTGTTAAACCTGTCAAAAAAAAAACAAAGGGTTAATAATTGAGGCGTGGGAAATGTGGTCTAAGCATGTATTACTTCTCAACATTTTTTCAGGTCTAGACAAATAGTTATAACACTCCTGCCTCAGACATCAAGATATTTAGTTTTCATTGTCTGGCATGGTCACAGCACTCAAGGTTTATTGTCTGGAAACAAGAAGCATCTTTTGCTGTCAACACAAAATATCAGTTGAATTATTTAACACGTGTATATATGTAATGTGATATGCAACCATTGTTACCATATTAAAGAGTCTATATCATGAATTATGATCATTGTGGTATAATATTGTGGTATAGCTAACGTTCCAGTGGTTTTAGCAACTCAAAATAAATTTGCTGGATATAAGTCTATTAATACCGTCAAACCAGAGTCGGTCCAACTGGTCTAGAGTGACACACTAAGCTGTTATGACTTTGTTTATACTACTGATCCATCCGTACATTTTCTCTTGTATACTTAGTCAACACCCTCTGCACGCGAGTTTTGTGTACTTATTGTGCTATTTGTCTTTTGCAGACGTACGGGCTGCACCAGCAAGATGAGAACTCAGTAGAGATGTGCACCTTTGTCTGCAAGGTTCACGAGGACAGCCCAGCAAAGCACGCTGGCCTTAAAGTTGGTAAGTGTTTGTGAAGTACATTAACACATTACCCACAGTGTTTATTCAGACGGTCTTTTTCTAATTTGGCATTTGACACACAGCCTAGAATAAGAGGCACTAAACATTTCCTTATTGCAAATACATCTGATTAGCCGGGGCTTGTTTTGTGTGTAAAGTTTCGTCTAAAACCTTGAAGTGATAGAGATCTGGGTGATCTGAGTGACATTATCTTTGTTTTGTGGTGCCAGTTCATAAGCAAAGAGTCAAACTTCAAATGCCTTGGCTGAAAGGTAAAGGAAGACATTAAGCTTATTTCCCTCCTTTTTCAGCTCTTACTGCTGATACTTGCACAAAGGGAAGCCACTTTCAAAGTGTTGACGTTTGCCTTTATTCCTTCTGGGAAAGCACCAACTAAAAAAAGCAATGCTGTGAGGTAACTTTGCCGGGCCGATCGTCTTCCCCGCCCCGCCCTGTCTTGTTTTGTGACCTGAAGGCCTCCTGTCAGTTGACTGTGTCAACACCGAAACAGTTGAGTGTCGGCCTACTGTTCAGGGAAGTGCAAACATCACCCATGTGTCTTGGGCGCTCTAGTGCTATCAGCTCACAGAGTTCAGGACTTTCCTCTGTCGCACTGTAACACCGGAAAGCGTTCAGGCGTGAACTCAGTTCCTCTGCATTCACACACATCAGCCTTACTTTAAGTTTCACACTTAATATTGTGCTGCTTCCTCCAACATAATTCAGTCATAATTTGGCACGACATAAATCAAACAGGCATTTACACAAAGAGCCTTTATCCACAGTGGCCCCCAAACATCTCAGAACTGAAATAACTCTTCATATTACTGTTAAACTGTTTTTAGATTCACGTTTGTCAAGTAGTTTCTTGCATTCAAACTAATTCACACAAGTACAACACACAGTGAAATCCTTTCTCTGCATTTAACCCATTCACCGAAGGGAAAGGGCTGCCGCCAACAAGGTGTTCAGGGAGCGGGGGGGAGGGTTTACCTTGCTCAAGGATACCTCAGCGGCGACACAAGCATTTGGGATTCGGATTCGAACACCAACCCTCTGATTGCAGGGCCAACACCCTAACCACTAGGCCACCAGCTGCTAAACATCATTCTTATAAGGGATCGACTTCTGTTTATCCATAAACGATTCTGTCTCTTTGATCCTGTGACCTCATTGTCACAGTTTTGCAATAATATGGTCAGCTTGTGTAAAGGAATGAAATCTAGACTATCTGTCATATCATCTCCTAAAAAAACACACGTTCCGAATACTTTCCTTTTACTGACCGGTAAGCCCCGCCCAGAACAATTACAAGAGCCAAAACTGGCTGTTCTCAGATCAGCTGTGTGTCAGTGTGTGTTGGTTTCACTTCCTACATTCTCGGCGTGCTTTTCTCCATTGTCCACAATGGCCTGCTCCGTGGAGATGCATTACCTCACCAGATTGGCTAGAAAGGCCCACAGGAAAAATGGCAGCGTTCAAAGCTAAACCCACGCCAGCGCTTGTGAGTGTTTTTGTGGAAAAGCTCAAACCAAGCCAGGCTCAAGGCTGCTATAAAATGGCTCTTTCATAGACTGCAGTTCAAAAGAACTTTGGATTTCAGGAAAGTAGGAAAACCACCTCATGCTGAGTGATGAAAATTACGGCCACACGCGCACACTGACTCATACACTTAATCATATGGATCAACACGCAGTCACCTGATTTTTAAAAATGAATAAAATAAGTTAAAATGCTTCTTTTCAATTTGACACTCTGTCTTGACCTGATATCTCCCAAATGGCCAAGTCAGGTAGATTTCCATTGTCCCCAACACCAATGATCTCCAGCCCTCCTCATGGAGGATCTACTTTCCTTCTGTTTTTAGCTTCAACCTGCAGGTAGCATGTTACTATGTCCCTCTTACGTTCCAGCAAGTGAAGGACTTCTGAAGTTAGTTAACCAGAGCAGGTGTTGCAGACAGTGGCTGGAACTAAGCTTCTCAGGAAGGTAGATCTCCAGGGTCAGGGGTTGGGGATCACTAACCTGTGCCGTACAGTGTGAATGTTTAATGAAAGCTGATATACCGAGTTTTTATTCCCAGTGATTGTGGAGCATTACGATTGGTCTAGACATTGATGTCAGATGATTTAAAGGACAGCTGCTATGTTTTGTGCATGTTGCTATTTTTATGATCTCAAACAAAAATTATTTCCTTAGGAAAATCATTATCAGGAGAGTTCCAACAGAACTATGTACAAAACTTTAGTGGGTTTATTATATATAAAACTGATGTGTGTATATACCCAAATACAGCTCATCAGCCAGGACATGTTTTGTCTAACCATCTGAAGGATAGTGATCTGGGTGATCCTAGTGACGCATTGTGGCTCCAGTGAAAAAGTAAAGGGGCAAACTTCAAACATTCCTTGGCTGATTGGGGTAAGGGAGACATTAGGCTAATTTTCCCTTTTCCAGCTCTTTATGCTGATACTTACACAAAGGGGAAAGCCACAGCAACATGTTAGATCAAAGTCTGTTAGACACAACCATTTATTAGCACTGTGCTGTAAATGGGCGATCTATTTAGTTTTCCATTTCGTTAAAAAAGGCATAAATGCAGACACAGCCTACTAATAATATAAAGTATATTCCAATCACCCAGTTCCCGGCCAAATGGACCAACAGGATTTGGTCCATTTCTAAAGGAGATTATGGTCAATAGGGGCGGGGGGGATCTTTTGTTGGAGGGGAAGTTTAAACTGTAAGGAACAGTAAGAGCCAGTTATCACTTCACAGGAAGTGATAAACCTAAAAGTTTACCAATTGGTCATTGTGGTTCCCTGGAACAGCACAAGGTCCTTCAGTTTGATGTTTTCGTTGCAAGGTGTTCCGATTCTTGTGAAATAATTGAAAACACCGACAGCGGAGCAGGAATTTCATTCAGCAATTCGGACAAGAAGGCATAGCGTCTTCGGTAGTGCCCCAAATGCAAATAGGGACCCATTCCAGTTACCACTTTTAATGTTGGACTTTCCAGAAATCATTGATAATGTAGTGTGAGTAATTGTTGCATTACTCAATTACTAATATTAATAGTGGCATCATTACAGACTGGTATTTTTTAAATAAAACCTAACTGTGAGTTGCTGTGAGTTTTCCATCATCAGACTCTCTAACATCGTTCTTCTTTCTCGCTCCCTCATAGGAGACACCATCGCCAGCGTCAATGAGACCTGCGTTGAAGGCTTTCGCCATAAGGACATCGTCCAGCTCGTCAGGTCATCAGGCAACACCATTAGGTGAGCAAAGAAACAGAATCAGTTTCACTAGTAACTCTAGTTGCTGCAGCTTTTTGGTGTCCAGTGTGTGAAATCACATGTTTTGAGAGCGAGATATGAATCTGCTTCCTCTGCTGGTTTGCTACACTTGACTCAGCTTGGCCCTGGCTCTTCGGTCTGTTCTTTTTTCATTAACATGAATTAGTTCAGTTAAGGCTTGATTAGAACCACACTCTCATTCTCTCTCAGCTAATGAAAGATAAAAGGCCCGTCTAAATGAACCTCCATTTATAAACTGAAAGAGGGGGTGTTATGTGAACCACATGAACGAGAGCGGGGCACGGCTTTCCTCTCTTCACGGCTTTTAGCACAATTTGCCTCAGTGTTCAGGGCACAAAGCGGTGCTGTAAATGAGAGAGTTATCAGCCTAATAAAACAAAGTTCCCCCTTCATATGTGTTTCACCGAAGTTACAAACTGGTCTTGAAATCGGATATCTGTGGGGGTGCTGGGCCTTGTAAATCGCAAAGCTCAGACCCAGACGTGTTTGTTGTCTGGGGTTTAATGTTAAAGGAGAGGTTTACACAGGGCTGCTAGACTTCCATTAAATGGCCTGTATCTTACATCTTTGGTGGGTGTTTTGGTTTTTTTATCCTTTAGGTCCACTTGTGTGACATTTCATCTTTTTCTAACCTTTTTATTCCAGTTTGTTTTTTACTGGATACTGAATTTTGTTAGTCATCTACATTCTGATTTGTCTGCCCTACAATTACCTCATTCTAGACTACAACACTCCTTATAAATTCATCTTGAACCAGCAGTGCTAAAGCCATTATTTTATACATTTTACATATTTCAGATATGCTCGAGCAATAGTCTGAGACCAGCTGCATTGAGTCTGGTTTTGCATCATCCATTCATAGAAGTTTGATAATACAAGCTTGAAAAATAATCAGTTATTAACTGTACCATCTACCTTGTGTTTGACAATAGAACAGAATATTCTTACCTACTCCTTAAATGGATCTATCCCGACTATACAATACAAATGTGGCATTGTTTAATTAATAGGTAAGCTTGAATGAATTAACTGCTTGTGCACTGTGCAGAACCTCAGGAAACGGTGTGTCACAGTTGATTGACGATGCTACTTTGTCATTTCCAGGCTTGAGACCATATATAGCAGTGCTATAAGGAAAGCAGAACTTGAAGCTCGGTTACAGTATTTGAAGGTGAGCATCTTACAAAAACACACAAACTGTTTCGAAAACACCCCTTATGTCAGACCAACTTTATTTCACATATATGTTCTGCCAGACTGTGAAAATGAAAAGTGCTCTTTAACATAAAACGTACACCAGCTCTGAGCTGCACCAGCCCCACCCATCTCCTCACACCCCACCTGTTGCCGTGCCTGTGCACCCCTAATCCCCCACAACATACCAGCACACAGCTGAACGAGCACATTCGAGCAGAACCAACACTTAGCCGCACATTCCTCTGAGCGGAACAGCAGAGCTTCTGGTGAAGCAGCTAAAGCAGAAGTGACTTTTAACACGATCACCGCACTGCACAAGTTGGCGACAGAGCTGTTTGCTTCAGTATGTGTCTGAACCACAGCGAGTGAAATTCTTAACTTTTTCTGTTCCTTTTGCAACTTTGGTAGTTGTGTGATAAGTCATGCGAGAGAAACTAAATATGCTAACTCACTTTCATAGCATTTATAGCATCTACGATGCTCTGTTCATACATATAGACATACAGAGGGTTAATCTGTGGTCAGATGGTTAGTCACTAAATTTGGCCAGGAACTGTGCTTTAATAGACTGACAGTGTAAGCAGTTACAAACTGCTGATGCCTTTCAAAGACACCTTTTAAAATTGTGCTTCAACAAAAACACATCTGGGGGAAACAAAGAGGCATGCGCCTGAAAACGCAAGGCTATTTCATTAGCGTGATTAAACCCGGTATACAGAAGTGCGTCTGTTCAGAACACAGCTGTCTAAATCCTGATGAATAGCCCAGCTTAACATGAAATGGATATCAGATGCCCTATAGGCACTCGCATATATATATACACTGTGTTCTGTCCCGACCCACCATCACCACTGTTTGGACTTCTGCTATGACACAGCATTTGTGACATTCTTTTATTCTCTCTTCCCAGCAAACACTGCATGAGAAGTGGGATGAGTACAGATCTCTTATGGTGCAGGAGCAGAGACTTGTTCATGGTGAGATGTCTGAGTTTTCCTTTCTTTTTGTTGATCATTTAACTCGCCTGATGGGAGTCATTACAGCATTTGTATTAGCGAGTGTTCTCTAAGAGGCTTAACAGGTTTATCTATAGCAATCAGCCTAAGGCTGCTGAGAAAAAGGCTGCACTTGTATGCAGTCTGTGATCTCAAATCTCACTCCACTATGTTTGTGTGTAATGTGTCAAAGTGAACTTCACACTAGGCTCCATTATGCTAACATGTGGATTAAGTTTGCAGATGCCTGGTTAGCAGCTGTATGTTTACTGTCGCTGCTAGACAGACTCGGATGAATTCTTTAATCTTGCGCGCAGCACATCAAATGTTGCAATAACACATTCTACTGTTTATGTGCGAGGCTTAAAGGCCTAACACAAAGGAAAAAAACGAATTTCCATTGCATTTGCATTCCAGTTTTAAAACATTCCTTTCAGTCTTTACACTCTGTGTATGGGGTTAAACTAAGCTGCAAAAACACCCAGCTTTGCATTCATGAATGTTGTCTGTTTTTAGCATTCAAAGTTCTTTATAAACTGGAACCCCCGCACCTTTCTGACTTTACATTTACACACCCTCCCATACTATTAGATCTTCCATTTCTAATATACTCGCTTCACCCTCTGCTCGTTTGTCCACCATGGAGTTTAGATGCTTTAGCTATGTTGCCCCCTGTCTATGGAACTCCCTCTCTCATGAAATCCGCAGCATTGACTCTCCTCCAACTTGAGCAGTCTCTTTAAAACATGCAGCCACATTTGAGTTTGTCTAACATGCTCTCTCTGTGTCTCTCTCTTCCAGGTATTGTAATGAGTGATGTAGCCGTGTATGAGTCTTTGGAGTCGGCTGGGATTTACGGCAGCCTTGGTGCTCCGAGTCCCGTGGTAATGCGTGCCCTTCGCTGCACGGGCACTGACAGTGCCAACAGCAGCATCAGCCACCTCAGCTCAGCCACAGGCGACGACGACCCGCTCTATCAAACCTGCTTCTACCGTGGAGAAAACAGCAGCAATGCCAAAGACAACAATGAAACATCCAGTAATCCCAGGGAAAATTCTCGAGACAGGCCGCAGCCGGGGCACCAGCGGCTTCTTCGGCCGGCCAGCGAGCTGTTCGCCTCGGCCAAATCCTCGCTGACCCGCAGCGCAAGCACACGCAGCTACTTGAGGGGGTCTTCATCAGCACCTCCTGGAGAGAAGCAGCAATGCGGTGCGTTTGGCTCACTGCAGAGGAAGCCCAAACAGAAGAGCTTCAGGCGAAAGCTTCTGAAGTACATCCCGGGGCTGAACCGAGCGCTGGAAGAAGAAGAGAGCAAACTTTGAGGGCTTCAGGGTCTTGGACTATGACATGCAGCCAAAGACTGCAAGGCCAAACAACCAGGAATGTGCATTCAAACACCAAATAGTCAAATACCTTCTGGCAGCTTGGAAACACCAAAATGGACACCAAGACAACCCAAAGAATGCAGCCTTTCAGCAGATCTGAACGCAGGTCAAATGGATGCTCCAGCAGAGGAACAGTTGTTGACCTGTTTTGGTCACTTGCTGGTCACTTGTGAGAGCTTCAGTGGAACTAACATAAGTAATGCCACCTGTTCACCCAAACTGACTACATCTTTACAGTGATTCTTCCTTACGTAGCACCTTAAATCAAAATCTAAATTGTAAGATGTGGGAGAAAACTTCAGCTAGCCAATTTTCAACAGTATATTTATTTAAAGACAAAGGGTGCCACAAAGGGTTATTGACATATAACCATGTTTGAATGAACCCTTGGAAGCTTTTCAGGACCTTCACACAGTGTAAAGGTTATTTACCCACCCAAGGGTTCTTCCTATAAACTTTACATTTGGTGGATGTTCTTTCATTTGTAAAATGGTTCTTCAGACTCACATCTCACATACTGAAAATCCACTGAGACCAATTCACACCTTTTGGCATATTTACTTTTAAAGTGTAGTTGTCTAATCCCAAATAAAAAATATCTGAAGAAGCAATCATTGACAAATATTTATTCAAATTCTAATTTTTAAGGCTTATGGAGAATCCTGTAGAGTCATCCAGACGCACAAGCATGGAGCTTAAAGTGGAGCTTAAAAGAAAATAAATGAGACGAAAAAGCCTCCCAGTGCAAAACCCCACAAGGAATCAAAAGCCAAAACAACCAAAATGTGTCTAAAAGTGTGTCTGCCCGTTTTCCACACTGTCGAACTAACAACTGTGTCACTGTTCCCAGCATAAGCTCTGTGAACATTTGTACATACCTTTTGTTTCTGTAAGGACATTGTAAGTTATTTATTTTTGTTTTTCTTTGTTTTTGGGAAGATGTACAAAATGAAGGATTCGTTTTGCTTTTTTTTATATTTTGACTTAGAAACAGAGTTTCATGGACCATATAGTGATCAAAGACGTTTTATAAGTGCTGTTTTTTTTTCTGGCAGATAACTGTACTCAACTGTATTTGCTACTTTAAAAAGGAGTCATGCAAAAAAACAAAAAAAAAACCCTTAAAATAAATGTGTGGTTTCATTTGTTCCATCTCGCCTGTCCTCACCTTACACTTCCTATGTGAGTTTTTTCTGCTTTGTGTGTTCGGTTACCATTGGTGCTGTTTTTGGTTTCTGACACCCAGTAAACAATTCGCACGGAATTCCTCAAATAACAGACTCTGGTTGCAACATCAATGATTTTATTGTGTAAAAATATTCTTCTGAATATTCCTTAGACACTATTACTATAAAGGGTGATGGTTCGAAACAATGCGGCCCCTTTGTGCTTTCATAACCTTCGCTCCATCAGAAAACATCTAATTACCTCAGGGTGGGTGTGCGTGATGAGATGAAGCATCCGATAGCATTCCTCTGTTTCACAGCTCAGAAGGCCCTTCAGTGGAGGGAAACTGGGGCTGCTTTAGCTGGCATCAACTGAATGGCATGGTTGTGAATATGCATAGGAATGTGTGGCTAAAAGAGTGACCCTCAGATTCCTCTTCTATTCTCCTCCTCTATACCACAGCTGAACCCTTGGCCTCCAGGAAAACACAATAATGCTTCCCCCTGGTGCTTTGAGAGGCTACAGAGGGTTTCATCAGGAGGGCTTTCACCTCAGTGTCTTGCCTGACCTAGGAGGTCAAATAATACCCCCCAGGACCATCCTTTCTCTCGCATTACGTCGTTCCTGCATTGTGTCCACCCACAGCCTGTAACTATCGCCTCTTTGGATGGATATTGGTGGAGGCAAGCAGACCCATATTCTTATTACAACAATGACAAACAGAAATAAAATAGGATAAAAAAACAAGTATAAGGTCAGTAATCCCTTATGGAACTGCAACTGAACATATAAGTATATCCAGCCTCAGCCTTCATGTATAAAAATGAATGAGGCG
The DNA here is from genome assembly GCA_037974425.1 of Phenacogrammus interruptus. NCBI lineage: Eukaryota > Metazoa > Chordata > Actinopteri > Characiformes > Alestidae > Phenacogrammus > Phenacogrammus interruptus. The sequence continues at coordinate 23,622,666 of JBBPCW010000133.1, read as the reverse complement.
CTGCCTAGATGAACAGTTCTGGGAGAAACCTCTAATTAATACGAAACCTTTGTATCTTGTGGAAGCTGAATTTCTAAAAATGTTCTTTACACTTGCGTGCCTCACACCTGTCCTTTCTGACCTGCACTGAACCGTAGTGCCTGAACAAACAAAAACAAATGAAATTCATGCCACAAAACAAACAGTTCATAAAATATCTTCACACAATAATCTTTAGCCTTATCAGTACAGTATACCAAATATTTCTCATTTTGGCGCTACACATTTTTTACTTGTTTTAGGTCATTTTATGTAATAATCATATTCCACGAGTGGATAATTTAGCCTTCCTTACTTTTTAATAAAAATACTTAAAGCTAATAAAATGTTAGATATCAAATTATTCTTACAACATTAGACATTCTGTCTAGGCATGTTTTTTGCTGCATAGGAACTTAGCTAATAGAGGGAAATTTCCTCACAAATATTTTTGGGAAGTAAATGTACTATCATTGCTATCAGCATATAAAGTAACCAAAATTGTACTTAAACGCATGTAATGTAACGAACTGCTGCCCAGCCGGTGGTCTTTGAGTGTGCTGTTTAGTCGTCGCTGATTTGTTGCACTATTATCTTCACTGAGTGGCGGAGACACTGGGGGTAAATTGCCGGCTGACGTAAGCGATGATTACGCCTCAGTGTTTGAGTGTTTGGGGTGAGCTGGGCTGTAAAAAGGCCTGAATGCATAACGAGGGCACTGTAGATCTAAAAGGAGTGTGTGAAAGAGGCTTTAAGAGGTGGACAATAGGCAGACAGTCGGTGCCGGGTAATTAGCCCAGCTAGTGTGTGTGGGTGGGGTGGATGGTAAGGGTTAGGGGGGCTCATTACGATACTTGGAGCTATGATTGGTTTTTATAGTAGTGTATGTGCATCCGTTTATATGTGGTTATGTATTTGCTGTGGGCATATGGTAGCTGACATAGCTGTCAGACACCGCAAGAAGAACCAGACCGGTCATGTGGCGACCAAACAGTGCACATATCAGCAGGAACAGACGACAGTGCTTCAAGTTCCATGAAACAGAATGACCCAGCATAAAAGGATCAAGAGGAAATCAAGCCATTGGAGCCTTGTTCTGTCCACTGCGCACAAAGGCCTTTGTCCATGTGTCACAATAACCGGCGGGCAGAGCTTAGGAGGAAGTCCAGGCAGCAGGGACTTGGCCAGTGTCAAAAGAGAGTCACTGGAGTTCTTAGCCTGACTGATTCTTCAGCCTCCTCCCTCACAAACACTCTCCGTCCAAGAGAGTGTTTCTAATTAAACCTTAGCGTGTGCTGCACTGAGCAAAGGTTTCCTTCTAAGGACTGCTTTGTTGTGTACAGCATGTAGAAAAAAGTGTCTATGCTATTATGTCTATGCTTTTGCCCATGTTTTATGGATGGCATTATCAAAAAGTTTAGGAAACCACACAAACAAGTCTATTACGTAATGTGGTTGGAGGAAAATGAGCAGGAATTCATCCAGGAAGCTAATTGGTTACCATTATTATTTCTTAGCTCCATGACTCATAGCTCCAGTGTAAAACAAAATAGGCTGACATATGGCTCAGGAAGGGTTTTTGCTTAAATATTTACAAGTCTTTGAACTTTTTGCTGTGAATGGAAGTGAATGAAGAGGAGATTACTGCAGAATTTAGCATTTAGATTCAGCTTGATTGACTGAAATACTCATTGATATGCATGTCCTAGATAGCACACATGCGTTGAAATGACGTTGATTCCATATCAGACAAAAAGGTTGAATCAACATTGATCTTCAACATTGATTTAGCATTGATCTTGCTCGTTGAAAAGGCCATCTATTCAACGTTGAAAAATCAACCATTTGTGATGAGGATTCAACGTTGTTTCAACAGTATTTTGGCAACGTGTGCATGTTCTATTTACAAAGGTCGAGAATTTGGATACTTTCAGTTCCTCTGCATTGTTGCAACAGTGTTATGGTGATGATGCTCTCACTTCTCCAAAAGGCACCACACTACACTTAAACACAGCTTAATTAGCATTTTTAGTATATCAGCAATCATAGTATAGTTCTTTTATTATTTTTATTCCATGCGTTTTTGGTAGCTCTGACATGTGCAGTATGATTCGGTGTACTGAGCTTGTATACAATTTTTTATTTGATGATCAGGTGCTGAGTATTGAAAATCTTGAGTTTTTTTGGTTGAGTCACTTTTGGAATGAATATGAAGAGACTTGTATGGTGGAAGCTTAAAACATTTTGACGTCACCTCACTCAGCAAGAGGAAGCAGAACGCACACTTCTGTGGCACAATGCTAAAGCGGCCACAGGCTTATAAACAGTCTTTCATGCTTGAAGTTGCTATAGTTTACTGCAAGGTACTGAAAAAAAAAAGTGTGACACAAGAATATCATATGGAGATAAAAATGAATAAATTGTATACTGAACTAATCATGTTGAATTGCTA
>JBBPCW010000133.1:23607026-23620096 GCA_037974425.1 Phenacogrammus interruptus | reverse complement strand
TGTGTGTGTGTGTGTGTGTGTGTGTGTGTGTGTGTGTGTGTGTGTGTGTGTGTGTGTGTGTGTGTGTGAATGTGTATATATAACAGCTATAACGATCTTTTTGAAAGGCATTCCATACGTTTTTGGAGTGTTTCTGTGGGAACTTGTGCCTGCAGAACATTTATGAGGTCAGACACTGATGTTGGACGAGAAGGCCTGGCTCACAATCTCCGTTCCAGTTCTTCTCAAATGTGTTGAGGTCAGGACTGTGTGGGCCAGTCAAGTTCTTCCACTCCATACTCATCCACCCATGTCTTTATGGAACTTGCTTTGTGTACTGGGGCACAGTCATGCTGGAATAGAAAAGGCTCTTCCACAATATGTGTCCACAAAGTTGGAAGCATGGTGTTGTCCACAGTGTATTGGTTTGCTGAAGCATTAAGATTGTCCTTTACTGGAAGTACGGGGCCTAGCCTGAATCCTGAAAAAACTGGGTTCAGGCTAAACATTTCTGATGTCCCGATACTTTTGTCCATATTCTTATATTTGTCCACAATCACAAGCAATTACTATGCTTAAAAAGCAGTTTCTAACAGTGCTAAATTACCACATTGTTTTGAGTGTGTAGCTCATCATATTTACATTTGTGTACGTTTTTCTGTGTGTTATTATCAAGTTTAACCATAGAAAGCGTTTTTAGTAAAATAGAAGTTTCTAATTGCACTAAATATGTGTTCTTCCATGTATTCTTGCATGGAAAAAGCAAAATACTGACACATTTTGCAAACAGCAACATATGCCTTTGCTGATGCATTTTATCCTGATCTTCTTTTCAAACAGCTCTTATTTCAAACAGCTCATCAGGTGACATGAAAAGTGAATGTGAGGTTTTGAGCCACGTAGAGTGTGTGTGGCCTGTTATCATATGGAATTCCAACCTGTTGATACACCACGAAGACTGTGGTAGAGAGAAAGTCCCATCATGCTATGAGTGGGCAGGGTTTGTGGGAAGCCAAAGGAAGAGGAGGCGGCAGAGCCTTTCATCTATGGCCTGTTAAGAACCTCTGCTTTCCTTGAATCTTTCTAATTTATGTGAAGTACACGAATGGAGAAAGAAACAAGCTAATAAACAAACTGTTTTTAAGGTGGATGACCTGCAGAGCCCTTCATTCTGTGAAAGTTTGGGACACTAAGGGTAACAAGGTTATTTAAACCGCAGCAATGACTCCACCTTTAATCCACCTTTCCACCTTTACTTTAGGTCTGTCACATGTTTTGAAGAAGCTGAATGGGACTGAACCCAGAGAAATGGAACTGGATTCTTATAAGATCCCTTATTACAGCATCACTATATCAAACTATTATCTAGAATATTAAAAAAAAACCTCTTCACTAGAAATCTGAGTAAGATTTTGTTATATTTATTATATTACAAATTATTAAATTCTAAAAATGTTAATTTACTTATTTACTGTTCATTTTATAAGCATATTCTGCTTGTATGTGACTTGTATGTATTGGTGTTTCAATGAACACAACAGTTAGTAACATTTTTAAATTTCCATTAAATTTTTTTAACAGTCACCAGATTGTAGTTCACACTACGTGAGCTTTATCTTAAGTGATCACGCTCAAAGGAAAAAGGAGGTTTGCAGAACAGTGACCACAGCGAGATGATGCAAGCGCTGCTTTAAGTGCAGACAGTTCACTTCCGTTTCAATCACACTAGTATTTCCATGCGTGCAGGACGATCCTCCCTCCCCCGACATGTCGCTCAAGAAGAGCAGAACTTAAAGAACATTAGTACATAACAGACCATTTATGTAAATTTGGAATTCAGTCTCCCCACAGCAAGAACTTTAACATAATGCTCCACAGACCAATCCCAAGCTCACCCATTCTACAACTCAAACACACACCGATTATTTTACATATATGTAGTATATATGGGCCACTGCTCTTAACAGGCCATATGTATGTGTGTGTAGTGACAAATTGTCATATGTGAACACACCACATGTGAACACACCACAGTACACAGTGTGAACAGCGCTTTCTTTCTTTACATTAAACCCATTCACCAAGTCAAGCAGCAGGCAGCCAGGGACACAGCACCCGGGGAGCAGTATGTGGAGGGACAGTACCTTGCTCAGACCTCAGTGGTGCCACTATTAGTCATGTGATTCAAACCCGGCCTTTTGCTCACAAGGGCAACTCCTTAACCACTAGGCCATCAACTGTCCTATATATTTATGTATATATCCAATTTCATTTTAGGTGTCTTTTCATTTTGTTATATTTTTTTAAGGCCGAAGAAAGCAAACACTTTTTATATATGTATCAGACCTGTGCTTATGGGGGGGGTTTCAGCCGTCTTTCCTCATCATCACATCCTTAAATCGAGTCTTCCCCCTCTTTTAACTATTTTTAACCGAATTCAGCTGAGTTCTGCTAAATTTAGAGCAGCGCGATAGAGAGCGGATTGGCTTTTTGGTGTTTTTTTTTTTTCTTTTTTTCGTTGTTTTTTTCTGCGTCAATGGAATCCCGTGCGTGCGTCAGTGACTGGTGACGCAAAGGACTCTGATTGGTTGGCGAGAGCGGAAAGATTCTCCGAGAGGTTACGCCCCCCACACCCGGGAGGGACGTCACGGCACATCTACAGGAGAGATATATAGAAAAAAAGAGGAAAGAGAGAGGAGAGCCCAGAGAAACGTGAGACAACGGAGCTCCGCGAGAGCGCACGGCAGACTGTGGATGGTCCACGGACACTGACGAACTCGCCGCAGCCTTCATAACCAGGTACGGGCTGGGTTTACCTTTTATTACTTTACTTTTTACATTCATTTACTTTTTACATCAGTATCTAATGTTCACAGCCAGTTAATGAAACTGGCACTAGTGATGAAGTTGTGAGACGAGTAGATGAGTAGCTTTAAAATAATAATAATAATCAATAAACAATAATTAATTAACATTAGAATGAATTACACCTGGAACAAATACTACTGCTACAAATAATAATAATAAAAACAAAACAAAAAGGAGCTGTTCTTCTCGTTGGATCCCTTCAATCTAAAATAGTCTAAAATAAGCGGTTACATATCCAAGGCTAGAGGTGTGAGCAGCAGCAAAGCAGTCCAGGAGCTGAACAAAATAGAATGGCCTTAAAAATGGAAACAAGGAATGACAGCCACTCAGGAGAAGAGAAAGTTAATAACTACCCCAGTGTAGAAGAAGTTTTATCATTAAAAACAGTGCTTGAGATCATGCAGCGTATCAGTCGTGGTTTTAAAGTTGCAAAGAGACAGCCGAGTTTATTGTGATCACCAGATTTCTGATGGAATGAGGTAGAAATGGAGACAATCGTGTTTTCGCTAAAGCCGCTCTGTAAATAAAGGCACCGCAACAGGTGGACCCTTCACTGCTCTGTGCAAGTCTTTCTGGCTGCAGCAGTGGTGCGACTTTTCTATATTATATAAGTTCATAGATTTGTATTTTTTGAACATTTAGCTTAAGCTTCTGCTCAGTTATATTACTTTCCCCCCAGTCACGTTTTAGACCCTCGTATCTTTCAATTTTACTTTTTATTTATGGAATGGTGTAGTAATAATATTTTCTGTTAGAGGGCACTGTTTCAGTAACCGACGAGCCTCCGCTTGTTCAGGTTGGCATTGAGGGTGTCTCCCATTTGTCATTGTCAATAAAACTGAGATGGTCACAAGAGACCATGACTTCATGCTCCTTACCTTACTGGGGAAATGGTTAGAACAGAAAAAAAAGGTGGTTAACGTTCCCCTAATATGCATAAAAGCATGACAAGTATAATTTTGAAGGTCTCTGGGTCCAGTATACAGCAATTCTTACATCCTATGAAAGGCTATAAAAGGGTTAATTAAATTAACAGGAAAAAAATAGCATATTAGTTGGAATTGAGGCGGTTCCTTTGGTCTTCATGCAATCTCATTCATGTTCTCGCTGGGTGGACCCCACATCTGAATGTCAACTAGAGTCTTCTTCATCTAAAGTTATGCAGACTCATAAGAGAGGTATAAATAGGCGTAGCTCTGCAAGGCGTAGCTCTGCAAGCCTGCTTTCCAGGTTTTCTCAGAATCTGCTCATCTACTCTTAACCAGTAGGAAGATGGATCTCATCTCCTGTAATGGTGATCCCATCAATGAAGAAGCTCTTTCTCTTGGTACTTCAGATTCAAATATTTAAAGTGACTTGAGGATCAGAAGGATAGTCTGTGAATTATGCTTTTCATTAGGGGTGTACTTTAAAATAAGCAAAACCTTGCAATACAATAAAATAGCTGTTGTGGTTCCACTCCACAGAAATGACCTGTGTTCAAAGTCAACATGGAGTCCAGTCCTATGAAAGCACACTCTTCAGCTCAGAGTTTCTGAACCCTGACTTCACCTCCAGGTTGGCCATGGACATGAGTGATCAGCGAGAGCAGCTTACTGCTCCTTCCCTGCCGAGCATCACCTCTCTGGTCGGGGGATACGGAGGGGAGTTTGATTCCTACTCCTGTCAGATCGCCACCGCTACCTCAGGACAAGATGCCCTCAAACTGGACGACATCCCGCATGGCTGCTACCCTGGCATGTTTACCTTTAGTTACATGGACGACGTGCTGCACACCTCAGATAGCTCAAACTGTTTTGGTAGCCCAGCCCCGGCTCCTTCGCCCTCAACCCCTGGTTACCAGCCTGTGCCTGCCTGGGATGGAGTCTTCGGGCCCTGTTCTCCAGATCCAGGCTGCTGGGGCTCTGAGAGGACACCTCTCCACCAGACACCTTCTTTCTTTACTTTTGGCCCTGTAACAGGCAGTGACCTGTCTCCTCTGGGGCAGCTGCAGTCTCAGCTGCCTGATCAGGACCCCTTCTGTCAGAGCCCACAGAACAGCTTCAGTCCCCTCGGCCTGGATCACAGCAGCAAGGACAGCTCAACCCTGGTGGACAGTCAGGTGTCTCCCAAAGCCAAGAGTCCAACAGGAAACGAAGGGTGCTGTGCAGTGTGTGGGGACAACGCCTCCTGCCAGCACTATGGAGTCCGCACCTGTGAAGGCTGCAAAGGCTTCTTTAAGGTAAGCACAGTGTCTGCAATCAAGTACAGCATTTTAATCATAAGGCAAAGGGGATAGACTGAAAAATACATTTAGCAATTTAAGCATCACCGGAATGTATTTAAACATGTGTGTGTTTTTAATGTGTCCATTGATTGACTATGTTAAACTGAGAAAGCCCTTGCTTGTGTTTTTAGCGTACAGTACAGAAAAATGCCAAGTATGTGTGCCTAGCCAATAAAGACTGTCCGGTGGACAAACGGCGGCGGAACAGGTGCCAGTTCTGCCGTTTTCAGAAGTGCCTGGCGGTAGGAATGGTGAAAGAAGGTGATTTTATTATACATGTATTAAAAACCAGAAACATTTTTATAAATAATAAATGTGCTATAATGATGTCATAATCAGATGTCTTACAACAAGATAATTTATTGATGATAATACATCATTAAAATTTTTAATTTTATTCCCAGTCGTGAGAACAGACAGCCTGAAGGGCAGAAGGGGCCGTCTGCCGTCGAAACCAAAACAAGTCCAAGAAACAGCATCTGTTGCTTCTCCTGTGAACATCGTTGCCTCTCTTGTGACATCTCACGTTGAATCAAACCCAGTCATCGGAAAACTAGACTATTCAAAGGTGAGCCCACTGAATTGATTCAAACTTACGCACACAATCTAACTGAAATAGCTCAGGATGCATAATTTCACACCGCTGTGTGTTAAAGGTGTAACGATTCAACCCCTTGTTGATTACATTGTTGTGTATTCTGTTCAGTATCAGGAAACAGTGGCTAGCCTGACTGAAAAGGAGGATGCTAATGACATCCAGCAGTTTTATGACCTGCTGACGGGATCTATGTGTGTGATCAGAAAGTGGGCCGAGAGTATCCCAGGATTCACCGCCTTCTGTAAGGAGGACCAAGACTTGCTCTTCGAATCAGCCTTTGTCGAGCTCTTCATATTACGGCTAGCTTACAGGTATGAGAAATCAATTTTTTTTCATGATTTAACATAAACCATATTGAAAGAAATACAATCAAATAATTAGTTTAAAGTATACGGTCATGCAACATGCCACTCCCGTCAAAGAACCCCCTTTTCTTTATGTCTGTTTCAGATCAAACCCTGAGGCAGATGAACTGATCTTCTGTAATGGGGTGGTTCTTCACCGCATGCAGTGTCTGCGGGGATTTGGTGACTGGATCGACTCCATTTTGGAGTTCTCCCACAATCTACATCGTATGAACCTTGACATTGCTTCATTCTCCTGTCTTGCCACACTGGTCATCATAACAGGTGAGTTTTTCAAGCAGTTTGTCCTGGTAAATATACTTAGCTGTAAAAGTACATATACTAACGTAAGTTTACCTCCATGCTGAAGAGAATGCGGCCTCAAGACACAATGTCTAAAATTGTCACTTCTCTTGTACAGATCGTCATGGACTGAAGGAACCCAGGCGAGTGGAGGACTTCCAGAACTGCCTAATCCCATGTCTCAAAGACCACGTCACCACAAGTGCCTCAGACGCAGCTCGACCCAACTACCTGTCACGGCTGCTGGGAAAACTGCCTGAGCTCAGAACACTGTGTACTCAAGGCCTCCAGCGTATCTTCTACCTTAAGCTTGAAAACCTTGTCCCACCTCCTCCCATCGTAGACAAGATCTTCATGGATACTTTGCCTTTCTAAAACTGTCTGGGATATTTTGAGCAAAGACAACTGATATGACAGTTTGGTTGAAATGTGAACAGAAGTACAGCAATACTTTGGGAGCACTTGGACAACGTCTTGTTGAAGGATGGAAAGGCCTGCGTTTCTCAGCTTTTTGGAATAAAACACGGTGGTGTACCTTTATCTAAAACTGCCCCCCACCCCCCATTCCCTCACTGCCCACCCAATTATTTTTCTGGAATCGGGATAAAAGATCTTGCAAAAGACACAGCACTGCCTGCTGTTCCTAAAAATTGACAGCTGTGCTTTTTTGTAGTCTTTGGAACTGTGACTTGTGACCTGACTTTCTCTACTGTAACAGTCAAAAGCATTTCAGGGTAGCTTAGGCAGAGGAGGAATCAGACCCAAATGTTCATACATAAACAGTATTACAACATTGTATATTCCGTGTATGTGAGCATACATGTTTATGATGCCCAGATAAATCAGTGGTGCTTAAAAACACACCTGTGGCTTATTAACAGCTAAAGAGGCCATGGACCAAAACTAACATTGTTTACTTGGACATACAAAAATTATCAAACAAAGCCTTAACTGTACTTAAATTAAAACAATGCCTCAGTGAAGAACATGCTAAAATGACTTGAAAGATATTCAAAGGCAATATTGCACTGGGGTGAAGAAGGGAGGTGAATATAATTGAGTATTATGTTGTACATTACTTTGGGACTGAGGTTTCAGTCCCAGATGACAAAACTACCCTCCCTTTGCTTAAAAACTCACTAGTCGTTCAAGTACTTGGTTGTCCCTATAGTAGAATAGGGCAGTTGGGATTCTCCTCTAAATGCACCTTCTGGATATTTGTCAGAACAGTTTATTCTTACATGTAAAAATGCTGTGGCTTTGTCATATAGTCATCTGTAAGAACAGTGTTCTATCTGGCAAACTTTTGATTTAGTCCTTGTGCAGCTACTTTACCAGCACCCAGTGCAGCCTCTTAAAAGCATCTTACAAGAAGTCTCCGAGTATTGTCACTGACTGATGAATATGTTACGTGTGACTGCCAGACTTTTAGAGTATACAAAATTGTATGTACTGTATGTATAGAGATGGTTAGATATTCTATATATTTTGTCTTCATAAGAGAAAAAAAAGGCTTGGGCATTATGTTTTTTTGATATTTTTATATTCTTAGACCCTGTTTATCTTTCATTACTAATGTTGTTCAGCATTACGCATAAAGTGAACATGAACAATCGGTTTCATGCATTTCAGTCATTTGTTCTCTGGGATTGGGAGAAGACCATTAGTGAGACGATATGACAATAAGATGATTGATCAAATAAAAGTAAAACCCAAACAGTCATGATTGGTAACTAACTCTATCTATGCTTGCAGTTTTTCACATAAAACATGAGCAATGGTGCATTCATCCGGTTACTTCTTCTGCATTCTTTGTTAGAAAGACAATGTGTCCTAAGAGTACTGGCTTTTTCTTGAGAATGTGACACTGTGTCTCAGTTAAAGAGTCCCTTTTTACTTTATTGTTGTCATACATTAAATCCAAAAGACACCCACAGCCAAACCAAGAATATGCTGTGAGGACTCTAGTGGTTGCCTGTTGACGTCATCATGTTTAGGATCATGTGACCAAGATCTTTTGGTTTTGGTGTTATTACAATGTATTTGTCAAAGATTATTCACATGGTACGCTCTCTTCGACCCACATGAAAGAGTCATGCTTGAATATGGACCAAACATCAGCGATGACATATGGCGGGGGTATTTAATTCCAGTCATGGAGAGTCTTGTTAAGCAGAGTGTAGGGATTTACCCACTTAAACAGGTCAAGTTTGCGGCTTTCACTATTGATCATATTACTAATCTAGCATTGTACTTCACATTCATGAAATTTATAACCACAACATACAGTATGTGCATTCATGAGGTCCTGCTGTTGTGGGTTTCCTCTCTTTCAATAATGCATATATAAGCATTTTAGTGGTAATATTCAGAATTTTCAGACTGCTCAACATGGTTTTATAATGACCTGTTGATTCTTTGTTTATTTCACTATAATCACTCGGCCAGTTCGCTGAGACTGTAAATTTCAATGTTTTTTTGAGTTATCATTTAAAACGACTAATCATTACAGACCTAGTTGGGTTCAGTGCAGGGCTGGACCTGCCTACCCGATGGCCAGTCCAGCACTGGTTCAGTGGGTCTGTTTGAGAAGGAAAATCACCAAATTTTCCCAAAAGCTAGACCTTGAGTACTTCTGACACATAACTTTACTGGCTGTGCTTCTGTGATTTGTCATAGAAAGTCATACAAGTGAAAGTTTCTGGGAACAGAAAAGTGCAAAGTGTGTTTATGCAACATTTCTGTTACAGGGAAGATGATATACTGCCTGCAGCCACCCTCCCTCCCCTATCCCGTTCCCCCCATCCCTATCACGTTAACCCCATCCCTCTCTCCATTGCGTGTCTGTAAGTGTGGAACACTCCTCCTATTACGTTTCATCCCGATGATTTCATCACAAAGTTGTAAGGCAGGCTTTGACTGAGTTATGGAGGGCTCCATGCAAATGAGGAGGAAATTATGAGCTATGAACCACATGTTAAGTTTCGGCCAGTGTACTTTAGAATCATGTTGGCCATACAGAAAAAATCTCAGGTGCTTTCATACAAGTAGACCACTCTAGCAACCGACCCAGTCACACTTTGCAGCATGGGTGTCACATACCCCTCGGGAACCCAAACTTATGTGGCCTAATTTTGGTCCACTGTAATCTGCACCGAAGACACCACACGAGGAGGGTCTGTGCCTTTCCATGCGTGTTTTAAATGTCATCTATAAAGGAACTGCTGTCTTCACGGTGTGCATTCAGTACAGGCCAGGGGCTTTGGGGGTACAGGGAGGATCCCCCCAATGTCACAGGGGAAGTAAAGAGTTAGAACAGCTTATGCAAAACCCCATGCCAAGTTTCATGCGCTGAGCCAATGCGTTGAATGATGCAATAGGGAGAAAATGACAGATTTTCAAAGAAAATATGGGGTTGTATACTTGTTAAATGCTTGTTCCAACTGGTATCATGTTCTGTTGATACTCTACTACATGAAAAATGAGTTATGCAGAATTGTTCAGGCCAAACCCTCCTCCGAGGTGAGTTGTGTTATATTGAGGCACTTTAATGTTTTTTAATGTTTTAATGAATTTTTATTTGTACCTTCAGGTCATACAACACACCCACCCACCCCCCCCCACACACACACAGACACACAGCACAATCTGTCCAACTTGCTATACCATTTAAGAATTGGCTCAATTGATTAAAAAACACTTTTAAGAAAAGCATTGTTGTCAGTGTCAAAAAACCTTGCGTGTCCATTTTTCTTTGCTGTTGCATCTATTTTAAAGAGATCACAATTACTCAGAATGTCTAAAGTTTCCACTCAGTTTTGCAGGATATGTGTATTTCTCAGATATGGTGTTACTTTCTCTATAACCCGTTGTCGTTTGTGAATATGAATCAGTGAGAGTTTCCACCCTCTGCTTTTGTAAAAGGCTTGAAAGGACAGATGGGGAGTGACAGAGGAAATCCTATGGTGGGTATTAATAGCTCATCATTGTGGTTCAGTAACCTGATCTCCTGCTTTCATAAAGGAACAGAGTATGACTCTGAGAGGAGATGGTATATATACCCATCCCCATAAACAGACAGGAAAAATAGGTTTCAAACACTTTTTCCTGTCATTTTAAGACTAGCATCATTCAACAGATTAAGGGCAGAGTTGTAGAAATGAGCATTAGGTTTCTAATTAGCAGTTTTGCACATAAAACAGTCTACAATTATATAGCTTTTACATTTTATTTAGAATTTCTGGTCCAACAGTGTGTATCAGTCTGCACAGCACAGTTTGCAAAAATAGGTTTTTAAAGGTAATATTTGTCAACTATTATTTGTGAGGGCGGATTAATTGTAAATAATGTAACTAAAGCGAAAGTGAATTTTGGATGTCAATGTGGATTTCATTATGTTCCAGCTCTTAATCGTCTATCTGTCGCTGTCTGTGTGAGCTCTGAACGTGGTGACCTGTTATGAAATTTTCTGTCTGGTATGGCAACCTAATAAGAGCATCTGAAGGACATGGCAGCTCTCTAATAAAGAAATACCATACCTCATCCAGAAGGAGTAACTGGATAAAGTCACTATCACTCCGATTACAGCTGTTACGTGAATGCAACATACAAAAATAAACCTGCAGCTTCCATTACTGCTCTGTGCCGTGCTGGGCAGACATTTGTTTTAAGTAAGAGTACATTCAAGAAATGAGGTTTTTGCCCTCTGAAAAATACTAAAATTATAGTGGAGACCTCTGATGCCCCTTATCCCTCCGTATACCCACCCACCCCCAACCCTGCAGGCAATCTCTCACACTCACTCTGGTGGACGTGAGAGGATGAGAATTCTCGGATAATAAAAGAGAGTGACAGCGAGGCTCGGGTTGCAGGGCGGCGAGTCTTGGCTACAGGCCTAAAATTTCTTCATGGCTCTACTGACAGTCAGCCCAGGCACTAGAAATATGAGCCAGAGAACCTAACCAATACACAGATGCTGCTCACGTGATTACGGTCACGACTGATGGAACACGCCAACACAAAAGGGACTTTCTGTATTGTTGACAGATCACTTCTTCAGAATCTCATTAAGAAGCTATTTAAAACGTGTAAACTGTTTACATTGAATATACACTTTGCACTATACCCCTTCACTATTCACTACATTCATGCATGCTGCACTACGTTTTTACACTATGCACCGGAATGAAAGAACTGTTTGAAAGGGCACCAATTTTAAATCAAAGAGTTTCATATTATTCAAAGTTGTCAAGTTCTAAGTGGGAAAATGTGATTGTCCTATGATTACCCTCCAGGCTTCCACCTTTAAAGCTCTTGGGGGACAAAACAAATGTATTCTCCCTATCATTCAACCCTACTGTACACTAAATTACACTACACACAATGTTTCTACACTGAACTCTGGGGGTTACATTCCAAGAGCACCCGCGTATAGTGAAAAAAACGCTTTGCTGCCCAAATAAACCCCAAATATGCTCCCAGATCACTTTAACTTTATCTTAAACTGTAAAAATGTAAATGTAAACCCTCATTTGCCTCTTTTAATTTAATTTACAGTAAAAAAAAAAACAAAACAGGACTTTACGAAGGACAAAATGAAAAAGAAGAGAAACACTGGTCTGCAGTTGCCACAGATGATTCAAACCAAAGCAGCCAAAAGAAATAAATAATCAGAATCAGAAAACTTTATTGATCCCGGAGAAAATCGCATTAGTTTTAGCAATAGCATCATGCGGTGAGCAAAAACAAAGACTCGTACACAAAAGAAACGTTGAAATAATTCTCTCTACCCACATGTTCAGACATGGGCACAGCTTACTAATACTAAATAAACTGAGATAACTGTTGAAAATTGGGGGAAAATGTTTAAAACACTAAAATACAAAGGCAAGACACAGAGCAGTCATGCTGCAGCAGGCTTGCACCTGCGCACTACATAATGCTCTCGGATTGGCTACTTTAAGTACAACGAGTGTGGGAGGCTCCCAATCAGCAGCAAGGAGAAGTAAATAGCATTTTAGGATTGGCTACTTTCAAACTTCCTGCCTCTAAGTACAGCTGTATTTTGCCATTTCACAACACACTTTCTATATTTATACAGTTATATTTATAATGGAAATGTTCTCAGAAAAAATCCGCAAATGCTGATCCATGTAAAAGTGAGGGGTTACTGTACTACACTTAATATTGCTACACTATACGCTAATAGTATAGTCTTATGCAACATATTATATTCTTACACAATGCATTAAATACCTACACTACACACCGCCTTACACTATACACCATGTTCTTACACTATACATTATAATCCTACACTATACACAATGGTTTTACACTATACAGAATAATCCTACCCTATACACCATGTTCTTAAACTATACACTCTATGTACACTATTTTCTTACACTATACACTATAGTATTACACTATACATAATATTTATATGCAACACACCATATTCTTATACTACACACAATATTATTACAATATGCATTAAATATCTACACTACACACTATACACTATAATCCTACGGTATACACCATGTTCTTACACTATGCACTACAGTATTACACTATTTATACTACACCACACACCATATTCTTATACTGCACACTATATTCATACACAATACACTACCGGTCAAAAGTTTTAGAACACTCCATGTTTTCTGTTTGTTTGTATTGAAATTCAAGCGGTTCAGTGTCTCAA
>JBBPCW010000133.1:23553301-23564086 GCA_037974425.1 Phenacogrammus interruptus | reverse complement strand
GCATATAATACGGCTCAGATTTGATTGAATATAATTACCCTTTTGTGTTAACTGTGATAATTACTATATTTCAGCAATAAATAGACGTGCTATAGACTAGGGCTGACCAGCTGGGTCGCTGCGGTGGGATCCGCCCTGCTGGGGGACGGGCCTTGGCAGAGTGTCTAGGAGGTTCCCTAACCATTCCCTACACATGTACCACATAGTGGGTGTAAATAGGTCAAATAGGTAAAAATAGGTGAAATTAGGTGTGTTTTCCCATCTGCAACAAGTGTTGCTGAGTATAAAACCTACATTTTCACTATCATAACCACCAAGAAATGAAAAAATTCAAACATATTGTGTGTTGGGGATGTCTAAGGAGTAAAATGCATGCACTTATTTTGGGATTAAACGGGTTAATGTACACACAGCAACCCATCTAGACAGAAAAACACAGAATTATTGACATTTGTGCAGATGTATTAAAAAAGAAAAACAAAAAAAAAATCACATGGTCCTAAGTATTCAGACCCTTTGCTCAGTATTTAGTAGAAGCACCCTTTTGATCTAATACATCCATGAGTCTTTTTGGGAAAGATGCACAAGTTTTTCACACCTGGATTTGGGGGTCCTCTGCCATTCCTCCTTGCAGATCCTCTCCAGTTCGGTCAGGTTGGTCTCTCCAGAGATTTCAGTGTTTCTTTTTTCTTCATTTTTAATAAATCTGCACAAATGTCAACAATTCTGTGATTTTTTGTAAATATGGGGCGCTGTGTGTACATTAATGAGGAAAAAATGAACTTAAATGATTTTAGCAAATGGCTGCAATATAACAAAAAGTGAAAGTTTAAGGGGGTCTGAATACTTTCCATACCCACTGTAGATCCACTGTGCACCCAATGTGTACCTACATACAGTGGCTTTTGGAATTTCATGTTTTATGCATTCATTTGTCATAAAATCTAATGAATCTGTGTCAAGGGAGTTGTCAAATACAATGATAATCCTGATCTTTCATGTCTTTATTTAGAACAACCAAAAATTTGTGTGAACCCTCAAGTTGATGATCCAAATAAGCTGGAGGAGTTTGCATATCTGGAATCTTGTTAAGATGGAAGGAATGGACTAGCTATTGACTGATAAAAACTACTCAAACATTTGGAGTTTGCTTTGCACAAGAAAAATGGACTTATGGATGAGCTTTCAGATGATCTGTGATCAAGAATTGTTGATTTACATAAAGCTGGGAAGTGCGTACCAAGAAAAATCTACCAATGGAGACACTTTGGGACTGGAACTACTCTACCAAGAAGTGTGCACCCAGTCAAAATGACCCCAAGAGCACAATAAGACTCATCAATGAGGAAAAAGAAACAATGCCAAGTGACAAAGATTTGAAAGCATCACTGGATCTGTGTTCATGAGTCTACAGTATGTAAAATATTGAATAAACAGGGTGTCTATGACTGGAAACCACGAAGGAGGCCACTGCTTACTAAAAAGAACAATGTTCCACATCTAAATACATCCAGCATCACTTACCATGATCTAATGCGTAGAACACAGGGAAGACTGCATCAAATAAATGCATAAATTAAGCCTTTCTTTCATCATTTGTATTTTCATTATCAGTATTGTAACTGGCATAGGCTAACTATGTTGCATGGTTTGAGGATTTGGCGACAGTGGCACTGATGAAAAGCTTTGGATTGCAAATGATGAGGATGTACAGGAATGAGGTTATTAGAGTGACAGCTTGAGTTGGACCTTTTGAAGGAAAAGTCATATTAAAAAAAGAGAGAAGCGAGATTGCGTTGGTTTGGGCCTGTGCTGAGGAGGGGCTCTGAGTATGATGGGAGAAGGATGCTGAAGATAGAGCTGCAGGGTAGAGAAGAGGACAGCCTAGTAGGTATTTTGATGTGGTGAAGGAGGACACGCTGGCAGTTGGTGAGAGAAGAGGCAATCCCTTAGAATATCACAATTGACATATACTGTATATCCCTCTGCAGTTCAGTTTTTGTGACCATGTACCCACTTCTAATCAAAGTGATTGTAGCATTAAGCAAAGTTTAGTACCTTCAGTTTTGTACCCTCAACAGTAGAGGATCTGTCCCTAAAAACATCCCCATGTCTTTAACTGTAACTTTTATTTTTGCCTCATTCGCAATCTTTCTGTGTCGGTGGATGCGGACATCTTGCTGGAAAACACTATCGGGATGGCTCTGACTGATCACAATTCAGACATTTCTGCAAGTTAAATTCTTAAGTTACTAAAGTAAAACTGACAAAACTGACTGCTTCTCCCTTATTTCAGGTGTGTGGTGATATTTAAAAGGAAACCCCAGCCAAAATGAAAACTGTAACTTTTACTGTCTCTGTAAAGCGGTGCCACAACAGCCCCAAAAGTGAGATGGTCTGGTTTAATGTGTTTAGGAAAACACATTTTTGATTATGCATCTTGAGGGTGAGAGACCTTTGTGCACTGCATGCTGGCTACTGTAGGAAAATGAAAATGCTGAAAAAAAGAGGAATATAAAGTGTTGAGGATGCTGGAAACAGTTTGACAAGACATTTACTGAATAATTAGTGCAAATATAATTTAGAAGACGTAGTCAGTATATAATCAAAGTGTAAAAGCCATAATCAAAAAGATTATACAATATAATATGCCTGGACCACAACATGCAACATATTTTGCATGGATGAACCTTTCGTTTGTTTTCAATGGCAAACAAAACAAACAAAAAAGCTATTAAAAATAAAAAGGCAACCAAAGTTACATGGGTACAGTATATATTACTAGAAATGCTTCTTTACAGTGTATCACATCTTCTGGATCATGACTTGGAATTTACCTGGGGAAAGAAAAAGAATAGTGAGTACAATACCAACATGAATAAACACAGTTTGTAAGACAGGGATCAGCAACTTTATTCACCGGATCCAGCTCATCAAGGCCTCCAAAAACAAACATTGATGATGTCTGGATGTCTGAATGTCTGAATACAGAAAATAAACCCTGACATTTTGTGTCTTATCATAATGTTGTACAGGGTATTTTTAGGAGAAGTTCTTTTCTACTTTTATTTTGACTTTGTTTTATATTGTTATTGTCTCTCTGTGTCAGTTCAGTCATAACATAAGCAATTTCCTCCAGGATCAGTAAAATTTTCTGATTCCAATTTAGAAAAGATTACAGAAAAACTGGAATTTTCTCTTATAAATAATCTGATTGTACTTGAATGTTACCAGGATCATGACCCAATGGGTTGAAAAAGTTCAAATTCGAATTCAGACAGTAGATGTGCCAACAAAAAAAAAACAAAGATTCACTGATCACTGCTGTAATAAGCAAGTGTGTGTGTCCATAAAAAATATGAGGTTTTGTCCGTACAAGCAGGCATGGCGGATACTTCAGCTGTGACAATACTCTTCACACCAAGATTGGACAGTCCTCCTCTGACCAGGCCGCAAGTGAACGCCAAATACTGAAGATGAGAAAGGAATCAGTCACTACCTGTACTAGAATAGAACAGACTGCCTTTTATTGTCACTATACACATGTACAGTGAGACTAAAAGCAACACCTTAAGTGCAGACATGTATGTAGAAAAAAATAACGCAAAAAATAGAATAAATGGTGCAAAAGTTGTATCGAGTTCTGCGGCACTATATACAGTGTGCAGTTTTTATATGCAGTGTGATATGCGGTGTGGGTTATTGCACAGTCATGATGATCATGTAGAGTAGTAGTGGATGTTAGATAGTGGATGTTGTAGCTTTATAAATATAAAGCATTATTTGCAGTATCTTATGTGAAATAGTCTTAGCATGTGCAATACTTGTCAATATTACTTACCTACTCTTGATCTCTATTGCGTGCAGTATCTGACAACCACTATTTGTGCATTACTTAGCAGTAATTTATTTATCTTTAGTATTTACATCCATCTCTCTTACTGAATGCAGCATTTTGTGTATGAAGCAAAATGTATTTTGAACAGAGTATTTTCAGAGCATTTCTGCATTCTGAGAGTTTTTATTAGACTGTATAAGCAATATTCTCCAGGACCAATGACGTTTTCTAATTCTGTATTTTTAGTGAAACCAAAGTAAACTTACCATTAGATTATCTAATAAAATGAATATAATACTACTTCTGATTGCAGAAATGCTTTAGATCCAGATAAAGACCAGCTTAGAGTGCAAACGTACCTTTGGGGCATGCTCCAGATACTGTTTACCAGAAGATAGTTGAGTCAGCAGCCGGAACTTGTTATCTTGCAGGACGTAAATACCCTGGATGACATTTAGATAAACACCACTTTGCATAAATATTACATTATGGTATCTTATTCTTTGCTGCATTATTTCCATCTAAACTGATCTGTAATCCTTGGAATTCTCTCTCTGCATCATGTGACTTCACACATCAGGAGAATGAAGGCTGTAAATATTTAATCCAAAATGCAGTCGTCTTACTCATTCTATCAAGTATCTTAGTGGACACATTTAGACACTTATTTCCAGATGGTACACAGTGTAGGTAATATTTCACCTTAAGAAGACTTACATCTGTAATGTAATAAAGCCTAAAGGATAAGTTCACATCTGTAATTGTAATATTGCCTGAAGGATACTAAAAACAATCATATGTCACCTGATGGTTTGTTCTTAAGTTATCAATCTGCTTCTTAAACACACAGGTCCAGAAATCTTTGCAGATGAACTTCATGACATCAAGCTCATCTTTAAAACGTGCCGTGTCTTTGGTGAACCTGCAGACACAGTAACACATACATATGTAAATGTAAAATATAATATATACACACATGCACACACTACGTGGATAAAAGTATTGGGGCACATTATTTATCAGGGTTTGTGGACACAGTTTAGGGAAAACTATTTTCTATCCCAACCTGATTGTACCCCAGTGCAAAAAACAAGGTCCATAAAGACATGGTTGGACGAGTTTTGTCCAAAATCTTGCGGAACGCCTTTCAAGTGGGACCAACTCCATATAAAGGCCATTAATACAATGTCATTGAAGTCCCTGTTGATGTAATGGTTCGGCGTGCGAACATGTATGTATGTATGTATATTAATATGTATATATAAAAGGATACCTTTCAATGAGTCCTTGGCCCACTCGGAATCCCATGTTCTCCAGCTTGGAAACACAGCGCCCATTTTCCTGTACGCAGAAACACAAACATGCGTTACCTTAGAACAACGAAAGCATATTCAGTATCATTAGAGAAGCGATGGTACAGCTGTGTTCAGCCCCCCTTGTCCTTAGGGTTTCTCTCTCCCCGATCGTACCGAGTCTCCGCTCTCCGCGCTGTTGACGTACTGAATCACTTCATTATGGAGGAACTGGAACAGAGCCTCGTCCGCCATCTCCGCACTCTAACACAAAGACACTACGGGCAGCACATCCGCACTACACGCTAAAGAGTGGCTGAGAGGAGGAACGTGTTTGTTACATTGAAAGATTCAGCATATTCTCTCCAAAATTAGAATAAAGTGAAAAAATGGGAAGAAGGAAACAACAGCACCCCCTCCGGCACAACAAAACGGGGGCCTTCTCCTTGCCTCCACGCCTAGATTAGCAGTCCCTGGTTATGCCTGTGTGTACAAAACTAAATAAAACATTGCAATAATATGATGCTTTATTTTAAAATATTGTAAAAATCCTTCATATAAAAATAACTCAAGTTTATACTCAAGTGTAGGAATCAGGGAGACGTTCTGCTGTGTTACATGCCTCTCCACACATCAGGTCCTAACAGTTTAGAATTTAACGTGAAAGTTTTAATATAAATATAATATATACCTATACAAGTAATAGTAATATATAGTCTTATAAAGTAATAAAGTTATTTTGGCGTATCTTACCTTATTTATAATCAGGAATACACTGATATCAAACCAACAGGAAAACCATTACTAAGCACTAGACATCACCAGAATTACCAGAACTTTTTTATTTTATTTTAAGTGACTCTGGGATGCAGACCGCTGTTTCTTTCTATTTTTGCTTAATTACGTCCAGGGAAACTTACTTTAAGTTTTAAAAGTTGTTGCCAATTTTAGTATCTGTGAATCTGTTGGTATCACTGAATTAACAGCACTACTCTGTCCTTACACAGGAAAAGAAAAAAATCTGACAGTTTCCATTAAAACATTTCAAATAATTTTAGGAATTTAAGTGATTAAAACTCTAGTCCGTGCAACTGTACTTTGGTATTCGATATAAGCCATTTATTTAGCCTCTAACTGTAGTTTCTATGTACATCTCCGGTATACTTAATTGGAGGGAATATAAAGATAAATGACGTTATGTTGTGCTTTTCAATATCATGGATGTATGTAAAAGAGAGAAACTGCATGTTTCATTAAGAAGAGCACAATGAATCGTTCTTAATGGTGGGAAACAAATGAAATCATTGTATTTGGAGTTTAATGTATACTAGGGTATTTTTGTCTGTTCCAACTTATAATACATCCTTTGTATTGTAAAAAAGTTTTGGAGCGTGGATCATATTTGCCTTAAAGCCCACCCCACTTAAGATTTTTTCAAGCTAAACTCTGCCTGTCACACCTGTATCGCACAGTCAGATTCCCATGGACAACTTTTTCATTGCACTACTGGCTGAAAAAAAAACTTTAATAGCAGCCGATGGGCATTTGTTAAATGTGGAAAACCACTGGAGAACACATTTAACCCTCTGGCCTTCATAATTTTTACTATCAATCAGCTTCTTTGTGGCCACTTTTGGCCAATTGAAACCCATGAAAACCTCATTTTTAATTCCTTGTTATTTACACTGTTTAAATCATACAATTTAGGTTCAGATGCTTTAATTCTATACTCAACACTTGAGAAATATAGTTTTTAGTGGCTTCCACCAGATTATATATATTTATCCCTTTTTGGACAATTTTATGTAAAATTTTATATAATGGCCATATATTTATATATAATTTTTATATATTTTTAAATACTTTTTTTTACTACACAGTTCAGAATCAGAATCAGCTTTTATTGCCAGGTATGTTCACATATACAAGGAATTTGTTTTAGTGACAGAACTCTACAGTGCAACAAGATCTAACATCAGTTCTTGTCATCAAGTATCAAATATTTATATGTTTTTTTTTTTTTTAAAAGTTGCTCAAATACTAGTTTGTTTGTAACAAGTTAACAAGTAACTTATTAGTAAACAACCTCAAAAATGGCCATTTTCTCTATTTTCTCAAATGCTACTTGGGCCAAAAATGGAACAAGTCTGAAATATGTAACTGATTAAAAACAACACTGAATTTTATTTTCATGCACAAACACAAACCATTATCTGACATCCTTAAGATCACTCATATGTCAAAATTATGTCATTGATTTGCTCCATTGGAGTGCAGTAAGCCATCACACTCCCCTATTGGAAACTAAGAATTTTATATAAAATTGCTTGACCAAAAATGGATAAAAAACTACATCCATTTTTGAACCTAAATTGTATGATTCAACATTGTAAAGGTTTTCATGGGTTTCGATTGGCCAAAAGTGGACACGATGAAACCAAGTGTTACAACTGGATATATGGAGCATATTAATGATATATTGAATGAGTTGAAGTTCAAAATTAAAAGATCTGAAAAAACTCCAAATCCTTTCATTCCATTTGCTTTACACAAATGGCCCACCAGAGGGTTAATGTGTTAATGAATGTCTTCATTCCTAAATGGCAACTAAATTCATATCATGATGTATACTGAACATACATTATATGGACAAAAATATTGGGACACATTGTTTTTCAGCATCTGGGCCAGACCCTCCAGTGAAGCTTGTTAATGCTTCAGCATGCCAAGACATTTTGGACAACAGCAACTTTGGAGATTCTGCATTTTGTTCACAGCTACTGTAGCGGTGTGATGCTCTCGGAAATAATCTGCTGGGAAACTTTGATTCCTGTTAATTTTTTATAACAGGACCCAAAGTTTCACAGCAGATTATGCATCACTTACCTAAACTTTGTGCAGACCAAGTACAGTTCATCACTTGCCTAAACTTTGGGCAGACCAAGTACAGTTCATCACTTGCCTAAACTTTGGGCAGACCAAGTACAGTTCATCACTTGCCTAAACTTTGGGCAGACCAAGTACAGTTCATCACTTACCTAAACTTTGGGCAGACAAAGTACAGTTCATCATTTACCTAAACTTTGGGCAGACCAAGTACAGTTCTTTATGACAGTGATACTCCCTACTGGCAGTGGCTTCTTTCAGCAGAATGAGACCTGCCACACTGCAAATATAGTTCAGGAGCTTTTTGAGGAACATGACAGTGGTGTTAATCCTGCCTCCACATTCTGGATATCTCAATCTGATCCAGAATTTGTGGGACACGCAGGGAAAACTAATCCTCCAATCCTTGGAGGCCCCACCTCACACGTTAAAGGATTTTGTTGAGAACTGCACACCTTCAGAGGTCTTGTGGCACCTCCACAAATCAGTCATTTTGAACCTACACAATCTTAGGCAGATGGTTTTAATGTCATTGCTGTATACTGAGGATAGGTAGAAATGAGACCAAAGTCTAGAAGATGCTTTATTTCTCTGTCATTCATGAAATTGAGACTAAGTACATTACATGATTTCAACCTTTTCTTTCTTAAAATGTTAGTAAAACAAAACTGAACAAAAGGCCAACTGAAACACAACAAGCGCCAATGTTGGACATATTAAAGATGTAGAACATCTTACTCCAGTGAGATACCCACATAAAAAAAAAGAAATCTCTCTCACTGTGAAGTACATTACAGCTGTGCACAGAGTGCAGCTCTGAGGTAGTTATGTCGAAGTCCAAACATATCACAGTAAGGCAAGGCTCCATCCCACATCAACTTGGGCCATTTGTTTCACTGCACAAGCTGAATTAACCGAATCCTCCACCTGAGATGTTTGGGATCTGAATTGACCTAGTTCTCACCCTGTATCACAGTAACTACACAGACCACTGCTTCATTAAACGTCTGGAGGAAGAAGTAACAGTACTAGAAAAATACTTGTGGTTTGATCCTGGATTGTTAAAAAATGTGTGTAAGACAGGGCTGTAAGTATTAACCTTAACTTCTAAGTGACTCTTTCAAGGCCTTGGGTCCTACAGACATATTGAGGTTATACATTTTAATATACCATCATGGGAAGTGCAGGCCGATAATCTTCATATGCATGCCAATACATATTAATTCAAATATTGATATTGGTACTAAATCCACCTGGATTAGCATTATGGAGAAACATAATATATTTGTAGAGTTATTTTACAAATGCAGTAGAATGAATAAAACCATTTTTCTTTTAGCAGAGCAGCCCAGAGTCGCCTGAATGTTCGGCTCTTCTGGAGTACAATCAATACCTCAAAGATCAGTTTGAATGATCGGATTAATGCCGAAAATACTTTCTCAAAGTACATCATTCATCCAACTGAACAGCAGGTTGACGTTGCATTGCAGTAGGCCTATCATTCTTACTACCAGAAACAGCAAAACAAGTTTGCTTTTTGGATCGTTTTACAATTAGCTCTACGGAATGAACAGAGAGAAATGAAGAGTTACAGGAAACGACAAATTTGTCTTCACTCAAAACTGTTGTTCCGCACGTCTTGGGTGCGCGGAACACAACAGCACCTTTTCTCTTTTACCTAGGATGCTAAAAACATTATGAATATAAGCTATCTTTTGCTCACTCTAATCTTCTCAAGTCTTACTTTCATTACTAATGAAAGGCACTCTAAAAATCCCCACTGGATTAATGTTCTCTACACACTATTTCATGGGGGGTTGTTTGCTTTTCTAGTCAATATCATACGTCTCCTGAAGAGGAGTCCACTAAAAGAGGTAGGTAATGTACGGTGTGTAAAGACTGCGAGTTGTGATGTCAAGAAGACCGTGGTTCAAACTGACCCTTTGTCAAGGAAGTGCTTCTGACTGGGAAAGTGCTTCACTTTACAATGGAGAACACCATGATACTTTTTTTCCGTTCCTAAAGAATATTATGAGGTATTTCTTCAGATTCGTTCAATGTCGAGTTCTCTGTGTAAATAGATCTAAATAAAATCAGAAATCACTACAATCAAATATAGGGAAGACCTACTAAAGAAACAGAAAATCTAATCTATTATTCAAAATTATTCTAAAAGCAACCTCTACTTCAGGGGTGGCCAATCCAGGTCCTGGTGATCCTCCACTCTGCTGGGTTTAGCTCCAGCCTTTATCCAGCATACATGTTCCTGGTTAGGTACCATTCAATGAAGAAAAAAAAACCTTAATTTCAAACTTACTGGAGATGCATTTGATCAGCCAAACTTTGAGCTAATTTAGAGCAATGAGGTTAACACTGCCTGCAAACACGAAGTGAACAGCCAAATGATTCCTGTAAAAATACATCACAAAAAACTCTCTAAACCTGCATCTCGCTCTTTGAAGTGGCACAGACTTGGATATGTGGTTTATGACACAGTAAGAGTTACTACTTCACTGCTAGAGGGAGCCATTTCAGACACCACAAGGTTTTATGACAATGAATGTTTTTTTTTTTTGTTTGTTTTTTTAAAAGGTCACCATAAAATCATAAGTCCTAAACCAAAAGTCAGCGCTACTTTAATAAAGGTCTGGGTCAAATTTGTGCTGGTCTGAGACATTTTGGTGATGTATTTACTAGGGATGCACCAATACCACTTTTTTGGAAAACGAGTACGAGTACTTGCATTTCAGTACTCGCCGATACCGATAC
>JBBPCW010000133.1:23499918-23510089 GCA_037974425.1 Phenacogrammus interruptus | reverse complement strand
ACACACACACACACACACACACACACACACACACACACACACACACACACACACACACACACACACACACTCATGACTACATACATAAGTAACCCTCACCCTTTTCAGTGGTCCGTATTTGGTGTCCTGCATGGTCAGCGCTGTTTTGAATGGAGTAGGAGTGCGAGGAGAACACTCCATGATGGAACGCCTCAGAGTTGGTGTCCTGAACCTGAAGCAGAGAAGATTCCAGATTAATTTAAAACTCTTAAAGTCTATGTTGAAAAAAAGACAATCTGGGATATAAATGTGTTGGTATTCAAGTTAAATATGTTACATCAGTATCATTGCTTTCTTTTAGTTTGACTTGTTTGTGGCTAGAACTGTGTTTATGCATCATGTGCATCATGTGCACAAATGAATTACAGAAATTCAAAGTACCATTCTTTTCAGTGTCTTATTATAAATCTTTTAATTCAAAAACAGAATTTTGAATTATCTGGCATAAGACCTAAAATCCTACAAACACTTGTTTATTTTATTTATATAGATTGTGTGTATATAAATAAAATATTACATAAAACAAATCCACTCACTAATGTCCAATGTGTGTGTTGATGCAATGGATCTGTATACAAAGGTTTGCACACCTCTGCTAAAATTGCATATTGTTCTAAGCGGAAATAAGTACATGCCTTCTACAGTGAATTTGCAAAAAATGCTACGATTAAGTATGTTTCCATTAGAAGAAATGTGTTAATTTTTTACTAAAAAAATGAACAAAACCTAGAAGTTGATCAGGGTGTTCAAACTTTGGCTTTTGACTGTACAACTTATTCATGTGGAAATTATACATGTCTGAATCACATTCGTTCAGTGTAGCACATTTTCAGCAATGTGTGTTCTCTCAGTTGCATTCTTAAGATGTAATAGGGGCATAAAAGATGAGTTCCCTTTAAAGCCAGGTGTAACTAGTCCATTTGATGGTTGCTTTTCTACAGAAAAGTTGTAAAGGGGGTCTGAGTGGAGCAGAAAGCAGCTCTTACATGTCATTCTCTTTCTGGGAACGGAGAGCGAGGTCATGCTGCAGTGGCTTCTGGGAGCACACCGATGAGGGCGAAACAGGTAGACTCTGGCTATCTGAATCTGGACTCACTGAAGCATTTAAGAACTACAGATAGGAAAGAGAGAGAGAAAAACTGTCAGACACATGACGCATGTTTTCACTTTATGAACAAAAACTAATGTCTCCAAAACAGAGAAGGACAAAAAAAACATTATTAACTAAAAACAAATTAATTTTGACCAATTTGATTAGTCCATTAGTCCATTCATCATGAAATCATCTCTTTACAGAATTTAAGGAGGGACAAGCACTATAAAATTATGCAAGAATCAAAAACAGAGATGAAAGATTTGACAATGTGCTAAAGGAAACAAAGAATCAGTTCAGCTATGTTGTATTGTAGAAAGATAGCATGCAAGTTACAAGTGGTCAAAAAGAAGATGTGAAAAAGAAAGTTTTCCGTTTCTTATCGGCAAATGAAACTTTAATGATATCTCAAACCTGCTCACAATAAAACTGTATCTAAAGTCTTATGTAAGATGCTGAATGCAGAGGAACAGTCAAATGCCAGAGGGAAGCGCATATACGCTGTGTAAATATTTGTTATGTATAACTGCTGGAGATAACTATTTGAACGGACCTGTTTCTCAGTGGATAAACAAAGATGTTGTTCAAGTAAATCATTTTACTTTTAGGCAGCTAAGAAATCCTCTAGAGCATGAAGCATTAACATGCTTTTGCATTCAGTTTCATATGTGTGTTGAAATAACATTTGGAGAAGGAAAACCAGTGCTGGTGAGAGAGGACAGCCAGAAATGTAACCTTCATAAGTGCTGGATAAAGGAGTCATAGAGATGCCATAACCATGTAGGATCTGACAATAAGTATCAATACTGATACACTTAAGTACACAGGCTGATGAGCAGTTCTCATTTGTACTATGTAATAGGTCACAAAATGCTTTGATGGTTTGGAAGTGGTTCATTATTGCAGCAAAGGAGTGAAATGATTTAAGGAAAAATCACTGGTTAAGATGACTACTCTAGATGACACTGATTAGTGACTGATTGATGTTCACACAAAGTTACTGATGGATCGGCGAATAACTAGTAGGATCATTATAGAACTACTGATTTATAGGGAGGTTGACTGAGGGATCTTGAGGTACCTGAGAAGGAGAAAAAGGCAGGCTGCTCATGATAGAACGTTTGGGCGTGGAGCAAATGAATGGCAAGAAGCCGCTGTCCTCGCCGTGGGCAGCAGACATGCAGCCCTCACTGCCTGTTGCCTTACGAATTTTAGACAAGCTTCTATCAGCTGGGATGCTCTGAGAAGACCAGGTTGTACAGTTATGGCGACAATTAACCTCATGGCTATGCCGATCCATAGATACATCTGTGGATGTTACTGAGAGCTAGCAACATGCTAACATCATGCTAAGCTAGGTTACATGAATAGGATGGGGTGTTCTGTCCTATTCACAAAGGGTCTGCATGGCTGCAGGTTTTGATTCCAACAAAACAGGAGTGCACCTGATTTTACTTTTACTTGTTTAATCAAGCCTCAGTTTTCAAACAGTTTGGAGAAGCTATTTGGTTAAAAAAATGATTCAACCTAATAATTTTATCATCTCAATATGACAATAAATTATATCACAACATGCTTTTCTGAGTTTATTATATTGCCATATGAAATAAAGACAATGACAAATTGCACATTTTATAACAAAGAAAGTATAATTATGCCTAGATTTAGTGCAATGCATTAAATAAATATAGTGTAAAGCATTAAATAAAAGTCGTATTCATAGTTTTTAATGTTGCACTACTATGACTTTTATCCGTTTCAGCGTATGAAAAAAGGGAAATATTGTGATGGATATTGTGTATTGAGAAAATTGTATTTTTGTCATTTCACCTTACTACCTCTGATTAGGTTGTAGGTTCACCTACTATTTCTCATTAGGTTGAACAGGGTTTTTGTTAACATTCTGCAAAGCTTGTCCAACCTAGCAACTGTTGCTATAAAGTATGGCTTTTATGAGCTGAAACATGGGTAGGATGACTGAACTGGTGTGCTCCTGCTTGACTGGAAACAAAACTGGCAAACCACACCAGCTCTTGGATGAGACAGGACACCCCAGGATACGAAGTGTGAATCTTTCTTACCGAGTCGATGGCATCCATAAACTCCGGTAAGGCTGCCAGAACTCCGTGGCTACCTGCACTGCCACTGCTGCTGCTACTGTCACTGCTGCTTAAGCTGCTGCTGTTTGGGCTCTTCGTGTTGCCATGGGCACTCTCCTCGGGAAGACAGCCTTGCTCCAGGGGCGGGGCGGGCACCGACACGGCCATGCCCATGGAGGTGTCAGTCACAGAGCCTCGACCCCACCCGTAACTGGCCATGGAGATCTGTGAGAAAGCGAGAGAGAGTGAGATGGAGGAAGAGAGGCGACAGAAAGGGAACTTGACTAGTTGAATGATGTGCATGGAGGAGGTGGAGGGGGGATCTGTGTTGCACAAGTAGTTAAACAGAGTTTGTGGTGTGATAAGGGCACATTGCATCACTTAGTCAAGCAGTTAGAATGTGAAATAGACCCCCAGATGCTTCCTCCAATTAATCACAAACACACACACACATACACACTGACACACTCACGGGTAGTGCTTGTTGTCCTTTAAGCTCATTCTCTGTCGACATCAGAAGCATCTCAATCTCCTTCACCCTCTTCTCTTTCTCTGGGTCCTCTTCATTATAGTGTTTCTAAATAAAAACACATAAACACAAGCAAAGCTTAGTACTTCAGAAGCTGGACTGAGGAACTTCTGCGTTTGTTTTTAATCAAGAAGTGACAGGAATCCACCCATCACATCTTGATTTACAATGGGCAGGACAAATGTCAAACATCAGTCTAGTATTTCTGGAAGAACTAGATATGTCACTGAATGTGAACAGTCATCTGCACTGGCACCAACATCCTGCTAAGGTTCACCACTGATTTCAGTACAGTTTAACATGGAATGGAGAGGTTACCTGTATAGCTGCAGTGCCATGCTGAGGGATGTTAAAAATGTTCAGCTGTAGAGCCAATGGAAACTGTACCTGAGGCATCAAGGACAGAGCAGAAAATGAGAAGTATGATCATTTTAACAGAAGACATGCATTTGAAGAGCTGTGGCAATTGTTGTTGATGTTTTTTATGTCTCCCTTCATTTTTCACGCTGTTAAAACAAGATGAAGAAGAACTGTAAAAGCGTGTTGCTCACCCTTTGTGGGTCAGGTATGTAGTATGGGTAATGGTTAGCGATGGGGCTGGTTGCCATGGAGCTGCTGGTAGGACTGTGGCTGTAGCTGAGCAGGTGGGAGGGTTTCGTATAGCTGCTGCTGATTGGAGTGGGGCTCACTTTAGCAGTATGCTGCAGATAACCCTCCTGCTCCACTTTTCGCCGCATAGTAGAGTTCCAGTGGTTCTTTATGGCATTATCAGTTCTGGCAAAAAGACAATGTTTCAGGCATCAGTACAAACACACACTTTGGAACAAGTATTATAATGATTTAACTAAGTTTAAATATATTACTTGAACAAAAACTAAGATCAGCCCTGACTTGTGAGTGATCTTTTTCATTTGGTGTGCAAAAGAAAAATCTAGAAAATGCTAATCAGCTTCCAGTAAATTTCAGATTCAGTGTGACTTCCTGTGGTAGTTCTTTTCCCCAGAAGTCTTTTTACTGCTAACCTGCCAGGGAGAAGTTTGGCGATTTCGGCCCAGCGGTTGCCTAGTTTTTCATGGGCCTGATAGATGATGCGATCTTCTTCCTCCGTCCAAGACGTCTTTTTCACTTCGGGGTTCAGGTGGTTGTGCCAGCGCTCGCGGCACTGCTTTCCTATGCGGCCTTTTAAGTGCTTTGCTATCACTGACCATCGCTTGGGGCCATATTTCTGCACCAGCTCAATGACCTGAGAAAGGGCGCGAGAAAGAGAGAGCGGGTGTGAGAGAGAGAGGGAGGAGCATAGACAGGGCATTGAGAGAAGGAAGGAGAGATGGAGGTAGGAGGGGGGCAACACAAACACAGAGAAAGGGAACTTGAATTGCGCAAGTGTGTTAAGGTTGCACACAGATAGTGGCATTTGGCTAAATATCTGTAATATCCACCTGCCGATGGCCGTCAGCGGGCCATAAAGATGGCGATACAGAGTGGGACACCTGCTCCATACAGTTAATCATTACAGCACTCACTTCCACTCAGCAGATCCACAGCTTGCTTTGTCATAATATATTTCCCAAATGAATCATATATATTACATTATCACAATTAGTGCCGCAAGTAAAGGGACAAACATACTGTTGATACTGTATATTTTATTCTTGTGGAAATAATATAGATGCATCATTTTTTTGGCATGGTTGTTGTATGCTGCTGCATGGTGTACAGGGTGCATAGTATTAGCTTGGCAGCAGTTTTGTGGTTTTGGTGTGTTTAGGGTGTGATCAGATGTACACATACCCTTTGGTCCTCCTCTTTGGTCCATGGTCCTTTAATGAGCTCGGGGTTAAGGACTTTCTGCCAGCGGTGCTGACATTGAACATCTGTACGGTTCTGCAACAAACACACATGAATACTCTTATTTGTTGTTATCTTCTTAATTTAGCAAATTTAATTGCAGCCCTGTCCTGTGCAATACAATGATGTGAATTCCTTTTAAAGGCTCAATTTCTGCCCGCACTGACAAATTCAGCAGCATTCAAATTCATCAAGCAACATAGAAATTCATGAGAATATGTCTGTAGGCTATTAAAATATTCAAATGTACATATTTAACATTTATTACATTTATAGCACAATTTGGGCGGCAAAATATTTACTATACTCGTTTTAAATGGTATTTTTGATACTTTCTAGACCTTGATTTTGTTAATGGTGTGCGAATCTGAGGGGACCAGGTGTGTGGAATCCCCTCTGAATGTTTCAGAAATGAAACATCTCCACTTTCTTATTCTCACTCACTGTGATTTACACAGTGCTGATCTATTTCTAAAACAAAACAAGCTGTCATGCTCTGCCCACTGTGCGTGTGTGTGTATGTGTGTGTGTGTATGTGTGTGCAGCAGCAGGTGCATGGTGTATTCTGAAACAATGCATTCTCCACCTCCGTCCACCACCCCCACCCGTCCCAGACTGAATCAGCCTATAAGGGATGCCCAGATATGCAAATTGGACTCTGAACCATTACATTTATTTTACCTGATCCTTCTAGCCATTCACATGCAAATCCTCATATCAAATACACCACACCTAACTTAACCCCCAGAATAGTTCCAGAATACACACACACTTACAGGTAGGAAGCTGGCGATGACTTTCCAGTCTTCTGAACCATGATGTTCCACTAATCTCTTCAGCTTCTCATCCTGTGGAGAACAAGCCAAACACTTTTACAGAAGTACAAACATAAACAATGTGAACCTTTCGATATTGTTCACTAGAAAACAACATGCAGGCAAAATAAATAAATGTCTAACAATCTATGCTCAGTTTTGGCCAAAACAAAAACGTTCTGCAACGATTTTGTGAATTAAAAAAGACAAAAAGGGGGAAAAGTTTGTAACTAAAAAAGCAACACAATTAAAGAGTTTGTTTTAAGATCTTCTTGTACTTGAACCTGAGACTTATTATTCAGTTCATATTCTAAAGATATTTTATTCACTGTCTTTTAAAAATGGTCCTACAACTACTACCAATTACCTATAAATCATTGCGTATCTAGTACAGATTATTCAAAAACTACTCTAAACCATTCAGTACATTTAATACATGATTCAGTAACAATTACAATGGATAATTTAACTATTATATATTAGTTCATTAATCACTAATCAGCATCTACTGTAGGTGATTCTGTAACTACTATAAATGATTAAGTGACTTCTATAAACATTTTAGTAACTATGATAACTGATTCAGTAACTACTACAAATTATTCAGTTACTCTTATTAATAATTCATGAGCCATAAATTATTCTCTAGCATTAGTTAATTTATCTTGCAAAGGAACTGATGAGTTTAAGGGGTTAAACAAAACACAGTCAGACAGACTGAAAGACAAATAAACACACACACACACAGACACTCACACACACACACACACACACACACACACACACACACCAACGGCTCTCCTGCATACCTCTTCACGTGTCCAGCGTGTTTTGCCGAGGTGTCGTTTTCCTGTCTTGGCCAATGGGGCGTCATAGTCATGATCATAGATCTCCACATCTTCCTCCTCTTCATCGCTACTGTAAACACTAAAAGATGGAGAAAGCATTGGGGTGAGACAGAGAGCAACAGAAATAAGGGAGACGGAGGGGGGTAATAAGGAGCAGCCATCAATGGAGGGGGCATAGGGGCATGTGAGGGGAAGAGAGAGAATGAGAGAGAGTTTAGAAACAGACAGTAAGAAAAAGAAAGGAGAGAAGGATACATCTAATACACACAAAATGATGTTAGATGTCAAATCTAACATAAATTTATGTGTGGAAAACATATTTGGTTTAAAGCAAATACGTGTGTTTAATTTAATTAATATTTGGATTTGTATTGGTTTGTAACAAATGAGTCCCAAAATACTGAATTTAATCCCATAAATACAGTGATAATTTCCAAACACTGACACTAGTGGGTTAAAGGAGAGAATGAGCATGACTGATGTTGGCATATTAAAAGCAGCCCTGTCCCGTCATAGTGTCATATATAATAGAAAAATTGAGCGATAACACAGTCAAAACAAAACCGGAGTGGCTGAACCTGTAGTGCCAGCAGGCTCAGAGAAACCGGTTCTGGTGTTTTTGGTTTCCACATAGAGACTCTCCACAGTGTGAACATGGATGGGCAGCATTTCATCACTTGCAGCATGTTCAGACCTGCGCAGGTGCTGTCAAAGCCGCATGCTCTACAAACTCACCTGGCCAGCTCTCAGCCAAACAGAATAATGCATGTAATAAAGAGCCGAACTCTATTGGCCTTTGTGTCGTGCTGTGGGTGTACATGGGCATGCATGTGCGTAAGTCATCATTACAGCTTGGTGATCAAACCCACAAATAAAAAAATACACAAACAAGACAATAGCTCTCTACAGGAATGCCTTCAGCCCATCCTTTGTTTAAGAAACACTTCTGGAGTGGAGCATCACTTCAGCCCAGTCATTTTGAAAGGTTCTTTCTAGTCAGGGGAGGGTGAAATGAGTGTTGCTTCAGACTAGCCACCTTCATTACATGGCTGTATTGAAGTTGAGTATGTGGCTTTGTTCATTCATTAAACTTATATTGAACCTAGACACATAACTCATTATTGTCTGATTAGATTAGATATATCACAATCTGAAAAGAGTCTCAAAATTAAGTTATATGGGAGTTTTATGTTTCATCATAATAAGCTCATGGGACTGATGTGTAACAAAAACAAAAATGCATAAAAATCAACTAGTAATTGCTAAAAACAGAAAATCATTCTAGACCAAAACGTTAACATTTTATCCTTTTCATACTATAAAGTCAACCAGTCCTACTAATAAGATGCACGTGCAATAATATGTATTAATATTATGGTAATATCTATCAAATACTCGACCTTCTCTTGAGTTGGATTACATCATCTAACCTTCTCCTCTGAGGTCAAGTAAAAGGTAGCACGGCTCGTGCTCTGGTGCGGACTGCACGCGCACGAACTCGCCTTCATCCGCACGCAGCGCGATCTGAAGCCCGAGTCCCACGAGTCAGCACGGCGCGTGCTCAGGCTCTTTCATTTATTTTTAAAATTTCTAAAAGATGTAAGTCGTTCTATAACAGCTTCTCCCCAGAAAAGAATATCAAAAAAGCAAGAAATACATTTTTAATTTACATCTAAAGTGGCTAAGCTCTTTACACACACTTCACTTTCGTTAACAGGTTAAGAAAACGCTTTAAAAGAGGATGCATTTTGATTAGGTAGGTACATAAAACAGTATAAGTACTATAAATCAATATTATAAACATGAGTATAAACTAGGACGGGTCTAAATTGTTTAGAACGCGCGCGCTTGCCAGACTCGGTGTTGCTACGGGCGACTAAAAACGTCAAAGTTTAACGGGCCCGCACGTGCAGAGAGAACGAGCGGACAAATGAATGAAGGGAAGAACGAAACCGGAGGGGGCTGCGGGAGGTACGCTGGGGGTCCGGACACCTCTTAATCCACCTGTTCGCAAGCTAGCGTGCTTTAGCCAGCAGCGTGCCCTGTACAGCCATGCACAGAAAGGCATGGACACATGGAGCTGGAGTGCACGAGAAATAAAAATAAAACAACACAACGCTGACCTTCAGCCGGACACTGTGAAAGAGGCAGGAGAACCGGATCGGGGTTACCTGTGTCTCGGGCGCCTCGACATCCCGCCGCTCCGTGCAAGGTGGAGAGGAGTGTGAGTGTGTGTGTGCGTGTGTGTGTGCAGCTATAAGCTCCCAGGCTCCGCTTCGAGAAGGAAGTAGGCTGACATTAAGTTCACTAGGGGAGTGCAACACTATGCCATGCCAGACTGTAAACACACACACACACACACACACACACACACGGTTGGTTTATATACAATGTAAGGACGCTGATGTATGTGTTCTATATGTAACTTAATCATAAGCCCCGCCCACATGTAGTTTATTGTATATAATGATATAAACGTGTGTATATATATATATATATATGTATATATGTATATATATATGTATGTATGTATGTAAACACCTATATTTAATGTCTCTGTCAAACTGTTAATAATTAAGTGTCTCTAGGTCTATATCTGTAGTAATATGACGCATAAATATATTCATGGATCTCTATTTAATTCAACTGTTCCAATTCTAATACTAACCCTAAATCAAACACAAATTGTTTCGTTCTTTCAAACTATATTTTAAAAAATACAATTTGCTGATTTTCCTTTTTATTTTATGTGGTGTGTATTTTTCTAGACATTTCAGTCCTGATCATGTACTTAAACCAACACACACACACACACACACACACACACACACACACACACACACACACACACACACACACAAAATCGGAAAAGCACACGTATGAACTCCAGTCCCGCGAAA
>JBBPCW010000133.1:23457684-23469117 GCA_037974425.1 Phenacogrammus interruptus | reverse complement strand
TGTGTGTGTGTGTGTTTGTGTGTGTGTGTGTGTGTGTGTGTGTGTGTGTGTGTGTGTGTGTGTGTGTGTGTGTTTTCTATTTCAAGTTTTCCCCATTACAGCCTGCTTAGAACATTATGTCTAAACATTTTCATTCCTAACATGGACAATGAAGGTAAATGCAAGGCAGGTAAGCCAAGTGGCGAAGTGAGTGTGTGTACAATACAGAACGTGCATCTTATTTGAGTTGATTGTTAGTGTTAGTTGTAAAGACGATACTTTGTGAATATCACCATCTTCATATTTTATGCTTCTTGGTGTATATCAAAGCTTGTATTTTGTTTGTTAACATTAAGAGTCAGGTTCGCAGTCAATCAGTCATTACCTGTACCTGATGTGTCATTCTTAGCATGAAATGGGTTAATGACAAAATATGTCATTTGTTACCATAACTTCTAAACCACATTCATAATTCATGACTTTGGGGAACTTCAGCAACCCTATAAGTTATTATGTAATGTGATGAATTTAGTTACTGCTTACAAAAAGAAGAGCAGTACAGTGTGTACTTCCCTTTTTTTGGTTTTCGGCAACTTGTCAAATAATAAATATGTCCAAATAAAAACTGCACTGACTGTCACTTCATTGTGACCAGGCTGTGAGGTTTTATTAACAAAGGCATTCATTCTTAAGTAAAGTAGACATAGGTAAAGTAGTACTGACTACTGAAGCTCAGCATTCCTAAAAAAGCTGTGTACTGTTGCTGCCAAGGACAAGGCACTGGTGTTTGAGTTAACCACTGATCTGGTATTTGGCAGTGAGCTCAACCCTCATCCAGTCATCCAGCGGTTCTTTTGGTCTGTTGCTGTTTTTATTTTTGCATGTAACACAAATATGTGAACAACTTGAACAATTGCATTCTCCCTTTAAGCACTTTGTGGGTGGATAGATCCTTCATACCAGAGGTGCTCAACTCTAGAAAGGCCGTAGTCCAAGTGGAGAATATCTGCTTAAATGTATAGATTTGTGCTTCCTGGAATATTTTCAATTGACAATACATTTACTCTTATTCAAGAACATTAAGGAAATATTTCCTTTTTACCAACTTACACTTTAGTCACTAACCGTCCTTAATTCCTTTCAGTGTTATTCTGTTACACTGCATACAGCATCTGTACTGGCATGGAACTATTATAGCAGGGGTACCACCCCTTATGTACTTTCAACATTTTTGTAGTTGTTTCACTGTCAGTAAATGACAAAAACATGGTAAAATGGAAAGTTCTGTTCCGTGAATAAGACTGCATACACGACAGTAAATTCAAATTGACATGATAATAAAACATTTGCTCTGATACTTGTCCTCATCTCCTCTAACCCTTAGCCCTACTGTTAGCATTAAGAATGGGTCTAGCTGGGTTTGAAGTCAAATATAATCTACGATTCACTTGGCACACTCTTCTCTCGGTTACTTACTCGGGTAATCAAGTCAGTACTAACCTTTTTGGACATTCCAGTCACTCTAAAAAGTTTCCTACAAAGCTCCTCAGGGTTGAAAGACACTATATGGAAGATTCCAGACCATGATGAAAGTGTTATGAAGGGAACTTGGAGTAAATAACAGTAAACTCTCAGGAAGTAACACAAAATGTTTATTCCGTCATTGCGTGACCACAGCTGCATCACCATGTTTCCTCAATCTGCGCTTTGTCTTCTCTTTGACGGTGCCGTTGCGGGCCTTTCGTAACCAACCGTGAGTTATAGTCAACATTTGACACTGTGTCTTTTCAGAAGCCACCCTCTGTCTTACTAGGTATCTTTTGAACCTGATATCAGGTGCCAGTGAGGATACATGTTAAAAAAGGAAAAATGTGAAGTTGGAGTGAAATATCTATATAATCCCTTACTGTAGAACATTACAATCCCTGATTATAGTGAACTGTTGCTGATATTTTAAATATTCACTAAGTTAATAACCCTAATAGTCATAGTCAAAACACACCACAGCACAGGGTGAACGTTTTTCTTTGCATTTAACCCATTCACCAAATGAAGCAGGAGGCTGCCACCAACAAAGGGCACCCAGGATAGAGTGTGGGACTGGGACCTTGCTCA
The DNA here is from genome assembly GCA_037974425.1 of Phenacogrammus interruptus. NCBI lineage: Eukaryota > Metazoa > Chordata > Actinopteri > Characiformes > Alestidae > Phenacogrammus > Phenacogrammus interruptus. The sequence continues at coordinate 23,467,023 of JBBPCW010000133.1, read as the reverse complement.
AGGGTACCTCAGTGATGACACTAGCAGTTGGGATTTGATCCCCCAACCTTCTGAGTGCTGGGCCGACGTCCTAAGCTCTAGGCCATCCAGCTACCCAAAAGTGTACGTGGATGAAGGGAAACCATTGAGATACAGGGTTTTATATGGACAGCAATGACAAAATGGGAAATATATATCTAGATACAGAGTGTGTGTGATCTAAAATGATCCAATATTAGTTTTTTTTTTGCATTAAAAGTTAGAAACATTCTTTTGCTCACTTGTACAGTTATTGTCAATGCTCATTTTTTGTAAGAACTAGTTCCTATCCTTCACATTTATTGGCTTACGGTTCATTTTGTAATAATCCAGAATCAATGACACATACCCCTTTATTGAAAGACTTCTATTCAGATTAGTCCTCAAAACATTTTGTTGTGAGGAGGATCTAAATAAACAGAAAGAGAAACATCCTTATCGTATCAATACATCAGTATCGACCCACCCATTCAGTATCTTTGTATCGAACTCATTTGCTTCCATTATTAGCATCCGGGAACTTTCCTCATAATATTAACTTGGTGGTTTAATTTAGATCAGGAGTGTTATCAGGTTAGTTAGAAATGTAACGCCGCTCTCAGGCCCGCCCACTTCCTCCGCTCCCTCAGTCGGCTCCGAGGAGGAATGCGGCTCTTGGAGAAAAGTCTCTCTCCTACCAACTTATCCGAGGGCTTTCAGGACACTTTCTGATTTTTCTGTCTCCCAATGAAAGACAGGTCTCCGCTTCTGACAAGTAAGTGTTCTGCTGGGCCCGCTGAGGGAAAATGCGGCGTTTCTGTGCTGATTGAATGCGGGTGGGTCTCCATGGTGGTGCTGATGGTTGCTGGTGGAGTGTTATGAGGGAAAACACACCGGCAGTCTCTGTGACCCAATCGGGCTCCAGCACCACTTTCGCCCAAACTGACGCGAAAACTGGTGGCTCGAAAAGTAGCTCAAAATCCACTGACAGATTGAAGTCACTTTTGTTTTGTTTTTGACAGTTTTGTGACAATGAGGAGCACAGAGCAGAAAGGTTTGTGCCCTGGAGGCTTTATTTTGTCTAATAGTGAGTAAAAGCTTGATGTGATGTAATATTGATGTTGATAGTGATCAGACTGGAGTTACATGATTTTAATGATTAGTGGTAACTTTTTAAAGACTTCTGGCTTTGGTTGCTTTTTATTCAAAGGATCCGTTCCACCTTAAATGGAACCGCAATTGCGTTCAAGAGCCTGTCACATTTAAGGTGGAACGGGGAAAAAAACTCCAAATGAGAAAATAGCTTAATCTTCATCTTATTTTAATGACTCTCTTTAACTGAAAACCCTCAGAAACAAAGCCAATCGCTGTATTCTTTCACGTTTCTTGCTATTTCCAGCCACTTGCTTGTGATATCTGGACGCGTCCAGGATATACTGTGAACATATGGAAGGTGTTTTCGTGTTTCAGACCCTTTTTTGAACAGAATCACTGTGCCTCTGGATGTTGTTGTGGCTTTCCTGGCCATATGATCCTTCATCTATATTCCAGTCTCACAGCTGGATTAATATGAACAGCTGGCACTGGCACATCGGCTGTGAATGAGCTGCAGCTTTTTTTTCCATCATTAAGAATGATCATCACTATCCCGGGTTAATTAGTAGTCCATGCTGCTGTAGGGTTGCATAACCGTGCTAAAGTAGGGCATCGCTTTCATGGTATAGAGCGTATACACAAGTCTCGTTTCATCTCTCCCCTACTGTAAAAATGAAAAGATATTTTCCTTTAAATGCAGCAAGCATGCAAGTCGAGGTAAATGGACTTAGACTGGACCCAGAATGACAACCTTTTCGAGGCAAATTTAAAGGAAAACGGAGATCAAAGCTTGACTTTAGAGGTTTTGGCACGAGCTGTACTCGCTTTTGTCTCGCGCTGCGTGCGTCACCATAGAGGAGAGAGAGAGAGTGAAAGAGAGAGGGCTCAGAGCTCACGCGGATCCCTATGGGCACGGATCACCTGCATATTTGGGGTCTCAGAAGCTGAACTGACCTGTGCTGGACTTTGGCTCTTCAGGTAGGCTGGACTGCTTTACCTGTTGCTGAAATTTGAAGGGGAGATGCACATGCGCATGCACGTGTATATGCACGCGCATCATTAGCTTACCCTGGTGCCTGTTGGTGTTTTAATGCATTGGCCTTGTTTCTAATCCAGCTTGCAACAGCTCCGATCTGCGTGTTTTGGAGCAAAATGTGCACCGCACTTGGAAATACAATTTATTTATGTATGTAAACTGTATTTGCATTGATTGAATTGAACTGAATTATGAACGCAACAACCTATGAGCACCCTTTGAAATGTGTGGATGGCTTCACGTGTTTTCGTATTTCGTAGTGATATTCTCGAGCAAAGTACTTTTTTTCAGGAGGGGATAGAGAGATGCACCCGGTAGTTGTTTAATCGTTAAAATTCACGGACACTCGTCTCTGATTGGCTGAGGGTGGCAACATCACAATGCGTCTCGCCAGACTAGGGCGAGACTGAGGCTCCTCCCCGATTCGCTTCCCCTCCCTTCCTCTCTCCTCCTCCTCTTCAGTCTCCTATTAAAGTTGGAACAGTGGTGTAGGAGTTCAGTAAAGCTTTTGTGTTCTCTTGGGTTTGTGCCCACGGTGGAAAAGTACTGCAATGACAATCCAAACGGAGACCAGCGTCCCAGCTCCGGCGCTGACCTACTCTAAGACAAGGGGACTAGTGGCTAATCTCAGTGGTAGGCTTTCTTTATCTGGGAATGAATGGAGCTACTTAAGCCAACCCACTTCAGCGAAGCGATGGAAGAATATCAAGTGATTCTTTTTTCTTTCTCTCTCTCCCTCTTTGCCTCTCTCTCTCTCTCTCTCTCATCTCACAGCCTTTATGAAACAGAGGAGAATGGGACTGAATGATTTTATTCAGAAGCTCGCCACCAACTCCTATGCATGCAAGCAGTGAGTATTAAACATTGTTTTGCAGTGAACAGCTCATTTCAATCTCATGCAGCTCTTGACAAAGCTTGTTATTGGTTGTTGACTGATTAGTTGTTTGTTTTGCTTCATGTTTGCGATTGCAAACACAGTTTGATGGTAAACTATATAACACTGAGGGTATTGTCTATAATAATCATGGATGTTATTTCATCTTCCAGCTCGGAGGTTCAGTCCATCCTGAACTTGACACCGCCACAAGATGCTGAGTTGATGAACGCTAATCCCTCTCCTCCTGTAAGTGTGTATGAACACATGCGTTTTATTTATATGTGTGTTTAAATATGTGTGAGTTGCATTTGGTCATTGTCTGACCATATCTAATGTTCCTCCACTGCAGCCCAGTCCATCCCAGCAGATAAATCTGGGTCCTTCCTCCAACCCCACCGCCAAGCCCTCGGACTTCAATTTCCTGAAGGTCATTGGTAAAGGCAGTTTTGGCAAAGTGCTGTTGGCCCGCCACCGAGGCGATGACAAGTTCTATGCAGTCAAAGTGCTGCAGAAGAAAGCCATCCTGAAGAAGAAAGAGGTAAGAAACCTGATCATTTTAAAAGGCCAGGCTAGTTGCCTGTTAACTTTGGCAAATGCTTAATACAGGATCACTTGACACAGTCCTTCATTAAATAGATATAATGTGCTGGGACTCGTAGCATTAATGAAATGTTTTGTTGTTGTGTCATACCAAAACATTGTACCTCAGTATTTGTGCTGTTTGTATAAGCAAAGAAGTCTCGCATTTAAATTTATGGAAAGTATTTTCCAACCACTTTGGAGATACGGTTTTGTTGAAACAGCAGTGATTGCCATGTTACCTAGATAAATGAATCCTTTGCAAATGTTTTTTTTTTTTTTTAAATTCAAATCATTTTAAATGATCTTTTTAAAATGATGCTCTACATAGTAGGTGCTCTGCTAGGTTGTACTATGTTTGAGATAAATAAAGAATCTTGAATGTTGACTCAGATGCTTAGGTATCTTCATATCTGATTCTCATGTGAGATATAATCCATGACCATTGACCCCTGACTTTGCTCCCTCTCTGCTGTGTAGGAGAAACACATTATGTCAGAGCGCAACGTGTTGCTGAAGAACGTGAAGCACCCGTTCCTGGTGGGCTTGCATTACTCATTCCAAACTGCTGACAAACTCTACTTTGTACTGGACTACATCAATGGAGGAGAGGTAAGTTCAGTGATACCGGTTCTGTTTATGGAAAAATATCTGTATTTGAGAATCACAGTGGGGGTGGTGGTATTGGAGAAGTGTTTTGTCAGTGGAGAAGAGAGAGATGGCAAAGGAAAACAGAAGATGGAGAGAATTAGGGGGTGTAGACTAAAGTGGGAGGGGGAAAAAGACATAAATGATATCCGAGCCGAAACAGAGAGTTAGAAAGACAGCCAGACAGTGGAGCCAGAGACAGAGAGAGCGGATATCCTGCCCTGAGGAAAGAGAGGCTGAGTTCTTTAAAGGAAACTGCAGGGGAAATGGCTGGGAGGCGATTGTGTGTGTGTGTGTGTGTGTGTGAGGGGGCAGCCAGATTTAGCATTGATGGAGACTTTCGTCCATTCTGAGGAGTAGAGGTGTGTGTGTGCAAATGTACTGTAGGGGATCTTTCAGCAAAGTACACTCTCATTTCCTGCCATTGTTGCAGAGTGAAGAAAGCCCTGATTAAATATGGCTTTCAGTATGTAGAACTAAAGACTATGGGTGTCAGTCTGTGACCTAAAGATGAGTCATTTCATGATTGTTTAAGAAAAGATTCATTTATTGCCAAAGTGTGGCTGAGTTAATAGCAAATGACTGTAACATTTATTAAATCTATCTCTGGTACATTGTGCATTTAAATAAGCGTCACTTTTTTTGTGAAGTACAGACAGTAAAACAATACACCAAGCTTTTCATGGAAGATGAGCACATTCTGTCTTGAATATTATTATAATCAATTACAATTAATTATTACTCCTTTATATAATTACAAAACCAATGCATCACTTCATGCTAACAAAATCTTTCTCTTTCTCTCTTTGTAGCTGTTTTATCACTTGCAGAGGGAGCGGTGCTTTCTGGAGCCCCGTGCTCGTTTCTATGCGGCCGAAATCGCCAGTGCTCTGGGCTACCTGCACTCTCTGAACATTGTGTATCGGGACCTGAAGCCTGAGAACATTCTGCTAGACTCGCAGGGGCACATCATCCTAACTGACTTTGGCCTGTGCAAAGAGAACATCGAGCCCAACGGAACCACATCCACCTTCTGTGGAACACCAGAGGTTGGTTCCTGTATTATTTGCCTTGGACAGCAGTGAGCAGCGTAGCCAGAATAGATTTACTCACTTTCAGCTTTCTCTTATAATGGAACAAAAAGGCTAAATGAATACACTGCTTCAGAAGGATAATCCTCTTTTGTAATCCTCGGTGGTGGGATCCTTTTCATCTCACATGAATCGAGCTTCTCCAATTAAGTGGTGCCTGAAAAGAAAATCAAGTGAGCTCTCAGTTAAATGCTTGTTCTCTCTGTGTCTTTTCCAGTATTTGGCTCCAGAGGTATTGCATAAGCAGCCATATGACAGAACAGTGGACTGGTGGTGTTTGGGTGCCGTGCTCTATGAGATGCTATATGGCCTGGTGAGTACCACCATGTTAAATCATCAGGGTAACTGTCAACTATATGATAGCCTTCTTATAACCTGTACTGGGAGCAAAGTTTTAAGTTTATGCTTTCTTGGCCAACAGCCTCCCTTCTACAGCCGCAACACAGCAGAGATGTATGACAACATCCTGAACAAGCCTCTGCAGCTGAAGCCCAACATATCCAACGCTGCTCGACACCTGCTGGAGGGACTGCTCCAGAAGGACCGGACCAAGAGGCTGGGCTGCACTGATGACTTTGTAAGTGTTTTTTGCTGGAAATAGTGCTGGTCTTACAACCTAAATGTATTTATTCCCTTAAATTTCATCCCTTAGCTATGATTCCGATATCATTCTGAAGACTAAGATTATTATTATTGATCAAAGAGGGCAGAATGTTTAACCCGTTTTGAAAGAGGGTAGTTTGGAATGCCAAAGCAGCAGTTTTAATTGAATTCCAGTTCATTCATTAACTTCTTAAGTGTTCATTGGATAAAAATAACTGGGGAGCTTATGATCTCTCATTCTGGCTTGTAGTGTACAAGCCTAAGGCCAGGAAAAATAGATGTGCCGGATGTCTTTGCAAAAAACGTCCTTTTATATAATTTACAGAAATTAATTGTAGTCATATTTTGGTCAGAAAGGTATTTTCTATTATAAAACCAATGTGGAAGTTAATATGTCATGCAAATACAGGCTTCATTAGGGGGTTTTAGGAGGTTAAAAACAGAAAATGCAACTTTTTAAATGTGAAATGTCATTCATGTGCCTCTTCCTCCATTTTTACAGACTGAGATCAAGAACCACATGTTCTTCTCGCCCATTAACTGGGATGATCTGAATGCTAAGAAGCTCACCCCTCCTTTCAACCCCAATGTGGTAGGTTCCAATGTGATGTTGTAATTTTTAGTAAGCATAAGGTTTTGGATAATGACATTAAACACAGAAAATCTAATTATATCATCCTCAAATAAAAGAGATCCAGGCAATTGTTATATAAGTGCATATTCTGCATATTTAGTTAGTTTCCATGCTTTTCAGCTGTATCCGTTACAGTATTTTAGTTGTAGGGAGTCTTTTAGTGCAAGGAAATCAATGCGTTATCATTTCTAAAAATAATTACATCATGTTTGTTGCAGACTGGCCCCAACGATCTCCGGCACTTTGACCCAGAGTTCACGGACGAGCCGGTGCCCAGTTCAATCGGCTGTTCACCCGACAGCGCTCTGGTGACAGCCAGCATCAGCGAGGCGGCCGAGGCTTTCCTGGGCTTCTCCTATGCTCCCACCATGGACTCCTACCTGTAGCCTGTCGCCATGGAGACACCATCCCATAGACTCTTACCTGTAGCTCATTGCCATGGAAATGCCGTACCCATGGAAACACACCTGTAGTGCATCACTATGAGAACGAAGCCAGCCCCATTTTCCCCTGCCCCCGGATAGGGGGGCTGTTTGCACATGGCCTAAGGCAGCTCCATGGGCCTTGTTTAAAGGCCTAAATCTCACACACTGAGAGAACTGACTTCATCTTTATCATCACCATCATCATCATCTTCAACATCGCCGTCTTTGACTGCGCAGAGCATGGTTACTTCTACGCTTACACCCAGGTCGCTCTGGATGGACACAGGGAGGCAGAGAGGGACAAAGCTGATAAAAGGACTCTGCATTCGTTTTCTTTTTTATTTCATTTCATCCCTCAAAACATCTGCTTATTCGAGGGTCTTGCTGTTGAGTGAACGGAAGGTTTTGTTTTTTTTTCACACAGGGATGTGCCTTCATTTTTCCTTTCCCTTCCCTCGCACACATATGTGTCTTCTGGATCATGTGACCAAGCTTTTACAATCGCATGACACTGAAGTGCACATTCTGCCACTGAGTTAAAGATCTGTTTCTTTTTTCTCCGTTGCATTTTTTTATTTTTTTTTTAGCTAGAACGAGTGGGCCAATGCTGGAGGGTTTTGCTGCTACATGAGTGTAGATAGACACCTGGACCAACCAATCAGACTCCTTCGTCTCATGTTAGTCTTCCAGCCTCCTCTGTGATGTAATAAAGCCGCTCAGAAAAGCATTCCGATTCACATTCCATTCAATATGACTGTGTACTGCTATTTAAGTTTGTTTGTATATTTTGAGTCTGTGTATTTGTTTTAATGTATATGGAACAAAGCAACTAAAAATATGCTTATATGTAACAATAACTGTTAAAACTGTTCAGAAATGTACTGTAAAATTGTAAAATGTTCGATTTATGTGACCTTGTTTGGTTTGCAATAAAACTTTATTGTTATTTTCCCCAAAACAGCTCATTTTTTCATTGCATTCACTGTATCTCTTGTTTTGAGGATAAATCTGAATAATGTTAGCCGGCCAAAAAGTGCTGACAGCAGAATTCAAAGGCTGCTTTTTATCTGATCTTAAGTAGCTTTGCTTCCGTGTGAGAAGCAGGCCTATATGCACACTTTGCATGTCTTATACATCCACAGGCCACTCTGCTTCTGCGGTGAGTTCCACATGCTGATCATGCATCGTGATTAAGCTGATGCCAGTGGACTTTTGTTCTCTGCTCTTCGCTGGAAGGCCAGATTTATGCGTCAAGACTGCTCATACTTGTCTGACGTACATACATGTTTATGGCCTGTTTCTGATCTCATTTTGTCACTTATCAGCTTATCTGAAAGTAGCATTACCTTCTGAACTTCTGACCTGCCATTTAAGATGGGATCTAATTAGGTCTAATATCTAGAGCAGATGAATCAGGAAAGAGACCAACCCACAATGTCAAAGAAGTAGAAATGTGCTAAAAAATACTAAGAAGATGTGCATGTTTATTTAAAGAAATGTGCATTCATATATACACATATACATATATGTTTAATTTGTGGCAGTTTCTATGAAGCTCTTTGATTAGTAGAAGGATTACTCCAGCACTAGGACTGGAAACCACTGCTGTACTGATGCAACTCACAGAGAACAGGTGCTACCAGGGATCAAAAAATAAACTTAAATGACTAATAGTCTCAACCTATAAATGTTGCAGGAGAATCAGTAAGCCTGGGCATCTGGGGATGTTTTATGAATCTGAAAACCACCCCACAATCCACAATGGAAAACAAGTCTTTGAGTGCAAGATTCAGTTTTCTTTGAAGTGATTAACTTCTGGTAAATGTGACACTCTGGTGATGCACTTACACCCATCATATCTTCAACTTCTACAAGCTCTAGAACACAAACACCCTTACATGGAATCACACTCTCAAACAGCATAAATGTGTGGTTCAACCATGACTTACAAGGCAGCTGATAGGGATATCTTTGGCCACTCTTTTACATTTTAGAAAGAACTACAGCACCTACACAAAAATGAAACCCAAAAATGTCAAGGAGAACAATTTTATAATTCCAGGTCTCAGCAATTTCCGTAAGTCTCAAGGCCAGTCCTTCAAAGCGGACAAATCTAGCAGTGATACGCTTTACCTGGTAAGATCATATAGATTCAAGATCCAAGATGTTTATTGTCATATGTGCAGTAGGAAAACATGTTTCTCTGTGCAATGGAATTCTTTCTTCGCTGTCCACACAAATTAAGCCGCTTAGAGTTAGAGTTTTATATGAAATTACAGTTTTAGAACACCCCATGTTTTCTGTTTGTTTGTATTGAAATTCAAGCGGTTCAGTGTCTCAATGTTCATTCGGCA
>JBBPCW010000133.1:23445723-23457584 GCA_037974425.1 Phenacogrammus interruptus | reverse complement strand
GTGTGTGAGGGTGTGTATATTTGTGTGTGTGTGTGTGTGTGTGTGTTTGTGTGTGTGTGTTTGTGTGTGTGTGTGTGTGTGTGTGTGTGCATGTGTGAAAGTGTGTATCTATGAGTGTGTGGTGTACTGGGGGATTTTTGGAGCGCTGCCTTATTGCAGGCCGGACTCTGTGGATCTACACAGTGTTACATAATCCCATTGCGGGTGCACACATTCATGCGTGCGCTTCCACGTTTATCCAGCTGCTTTAACACACCCTTCAGAGACCCATAGTGCGTCTGTTCCACAGCGTTAATTATGTCATTATGGAAAGTGGTAATCAAGATCAGTGTTAAACGTCTGAATACTGGGAACGCTATAATAATAGCACAAATAAAGCAATACAACAGACCTGATCATTATATGGTCCAGTATATAGTATACGTTCAGTGTCCAATGTTGCATGTCCAGTGTCCAGTTTTGTGTGTTCAGTATTGTGCCCAGTGTCCAATCTTGTGTGTCCAGTTTTCAGTATTGTGTGTCCAGTGTTGTATTTTGTTGTGAGTTCAGTGTTGTGTGTCCAGTGTCATGTTGTGTGTTCAGTGTTGTATTTTGTTGTGAGTTCAGTGTTGTGTGTCCAGTGTCATGTTGTGTGTTCAGTGTTGTGTTGTTTTGTGTGTCCAGTGTTGTTTTGTATGTGTCCAGTGCTGTGTGTCCAGTGTTGTGTGTCTAATGTTGTGCAGTGTGTTGGTTTGTGTGTCCTGTGTTGTGTTGTATCGTGTGTCCAGAGTTGTGTTGTGTGTCCAGTCCCCCCACCCCCCCACTCCCCCCCCCCACTCCACTTCCCCCTCCCCACTCCTTTTGCAGGAGTGGGAGGGGTTTAATGGGAGCCAGCGCTCCAAAACAAGGCACGAAGGAGCAGGAAAAACAGAAGTGGCTGCAGCCCGGGACGGAGAAGAAAGGAAAAGACCCACAGCACCGCCATGACCTCCTAGAGCCGGGAGAGACAGGAACACGCGCGCAGGTGACAGGTAAGAACCAGTCCTTCCGCTGGTCGAGTTTTCAGTGAATTTTGAGAGACTTCCTTTAATGGGTGTTCTTGGAGAGGAGCTGCATGGCCACACACGCTCTCTTACAGAACTGATTGAGACTTTGTAGTCCAGCCTGGAACTCGGAAAGCAGTGGCCTGTGGTTTGCACGCTGCTCCCTTCAGGCTGTCAAAACTCTGAAACTGAGTGACCTTGAGGACAGTTTATTTGTGTGCCTGCTGCCTTCTAGTAAACATGCTCCTGCAACCTGTTGGGCAATTGTATGTGGGGACATTATTTTGGCTCAAGGGTGTAGTAGTAGTTTGATACGTTTTCCCCTACTACTGCTTCTGTAGCAGTAACACCAGATGTATTACAAATCAGAGTTCCTGGAAGGTTCTTGGCCTGGGTGAATAGATCTTGGAGAAATGTTTAATTGGAATAGAACCACTGTGCTATGTGAAGTTACTGTAAACTTTAAAAGGGTACTTACACTGTATTCCTTTGCAGAATTTTTTTTTTTGGGTTCTGTAGAGTATAGTGTAGGCAGCAAATGTGTGTTTGAACAAAACTGAATGTACTGTTACTCTTGGGAAACAAAACCATTTATGTGTATTTACATTTGGGCCTACACACAGAATTATATTAAATAAACATAGAATGAATGGAAATGGTGCAAAATTACTTTAATACAATATGACTCTTAATAAAAGCTCCTTGTTACATTAACCTGTTTTTTTTTGTTGCTTTTTCTGTACAATAACTTTTTGTTCAAACAGCTACAATATGTTATTATGATATACACTGGAGCGAATATGACACATGTGCATGAGAAAATAGCACTATTTAATATGCCAACATGCTTTTCAATGACAAAGTGAAAAGCAGCATGTGTTTATTTTGAACACATGTTCAACATTTTGGTTTATTTCTGCTTTATCAAATGAGTGGACTAGCAAGTACAAGCTGCTTCTGAACTGTGTGTCAGAGCCAAATGTCAGTGTTACGCAAAACATATGATTAATAATTCAGAAAAATGCATGAAAAGTGTGAGTGACACCAGAGCCGTCACACCACCATCCCTTCACAGAGATTCTGCAGTTTCCAACCTCTTTTTGGGTTCTTTCCTCCACTCTCTGCAGCTGCACTGCCCTTTTGGGAGAGAATGGACGCTCTAGCAGAGAATGACAAGATGACCTCTGACCTCCTGAATAAGGCTGCACTGCAGAATCAGGATGTGCACACACAGCCTGAGAAAAGCACAAATGTACATTCAGGTATATTTCATTGTGTCAGACACTTGCCTATGTGTGCCTGCTGAAAGATATCTGCCTTCCTGCGCCAATAATGATGTTTACACCTGCAGGTTGCCCCTCCTCCACCTCCGGGCTTTTTGTATTTAAATTAGCAGTTAGTTTTGCAATCTTGCTCTGTAACCACTCCTTAGAAGCTGATGCATATGTGAGAAGTTTTTTGTGTAATGCCAGTATGTAGCTTACCTGTAAAATGAAAGGGGGTTTAAAGGTGAATTCTACCCAAACCTGTTACTTGCCTACATGAGCCTGCTGACGGATATCCGCCTACTTGTGACATGTGGCCTTAATGATGATCACGCCAGCAGGTAGCCCCTGTGCCACCTCCATGCTTTTGTAGAAGTTAGTTTTGCAATCTTGCTCCGCAACCACTTCTGAGAATTTGCTGCATACGCGAGAAGTGACTTCATATGACAGTTTTTGTTTTACACTGACAAGTTGCTTACCTGTGAAATGTGTTTGAAGGTAAATTCTACAGAGACATGTAAAGTGTAAAGTGGCCCTTTATTGTCACACGCTAACACAACACAACACAGCACAACACGCAGTGGGTAGCATCTGGCACAGTGCCTAAGAAGCAGTGTGTCTTCAATAGTACCTCGGTAGTGCCACTGACAGTCCTGAGATTTGAACCCACAACCTTCTGATCGCAGGGGCAACTCTCTAATCAGCAGGCCACCTATCTAATCACCAGTGGGCAGCCAGCACTGCTGAGTCTGGGGCCAGTTCCTTGGTCAAGGGTACCTCAGGGTTGACTTCGGTAGTTTTGGGATTCAAACCCACAATCTCAGGGGCAAATTCCTAACCATCAGGCCAACTGCTTCCCCATTTCTAGATGAGGTATTTACAGAAAAAGTAAAATATTCATAAACAAACAATACAAAAATATAACCATGTGAGTTGTGAGATCAACAGCTAATATCTCCAAAAAGTAATAACATGTATGTATCTTTTCTATTTGTGCATCTGTCATGCATTTAGGACAAGGTAAAGAGCACCTGGTGTTTTCAAATTATGTAAAAAAACAAAAAAAACAAACCTGCTATACATGACAGAGATAAATGTCATATTGTTGCTGTCGTAACAAACCTTTCTCCCCCTAAGTAGTAACTTTACAATAAAGAAAGAAAAGATGATTACATTAAAAGGTAATTAATATAGCAACATTCTGTTTTTGCTAAAGTAATATTTTAAGCTGTTTAATGTCTTGCTTTGAAAAGACTGTGATAATATACAGAAAACCTAATATTGTGTGGTTCTCCTTCTGCCACCAAATTAGTTCTGACCCATACAGGCATGGACTCGATGAGACCTCTGAAGCTGTAGTGTGGAAGAAAATGATACATCAGACCAAGCCATCTTCTTCCTTTTCTCCATGGTTCAGTTCTGATGCTCGCATGCACCCTGTACATGCTTTCAGCATGGGTCAGCAAGGGCACTCTGACCAGTACGCAGCCCCAGCTGTGTTGCAAACTGTGTTGCCCTGGGTTCTGACACCTATTGTAGCCAGAATAAACTTACAGCTCTTTGTGCTACAGTAGCTTTTCTGTGGGATCAGGCCAGACGGGCTAGCCTTCATTCCCTACATTCCCTAGACAGTTTTCGGGAGGTGCTAACCACTGCATACTGGGAACACCCCTGCCGTTATGCTCTGACCCAGTTGTCCAGTCATTACAATTTGTCAAAAATGCTCAGATCCTGCTTCCAGTGAATTAACTGACTATTCAGTTGCTACCTAATTTATCCCACTGTAATGAGATAATCAGTGGTTTTAATGCGTGTGTGTGTGTGTATAGATTGACAGAATGCCAGATTGACAGATCGAAAGATAGATAGATGGATAAAGATAGATACTGTGGTTGGTTCCCCTTTATGCAACAATGCCTGGCAGCCTAAAACCATCTGTCCACTTAAGACACACCTAAAGCAGAACAATAGGCCCCTGACATGTGTTTGTATTGTGTGTTTCAACTACAAGCAAAACACAAAAGACATGACATTTCACAGGAGGGTGATGGAGTCTTTGGTTTTTTAATATTGGGGTTTGTTTAGAAAAAACCCAATATTACATCCTCAATGTGCAGATCACGTTACCAGTAAAAGGCACAGCCAGTCAGCTAATAATCACTGCGTGATTTTATTATATTCCAAATCAGAATCCATCAGCAGTTTTATTTCATAATGATTAAATAATCATTTATTATTTACTGATAATGTAGAGTGTTGTAATGTACAGATATGCTTTAACTACTGATTGCATTATCATTTACAGAGCACCATTAATAGAGGCCAGAGTATTGTATGATAACATAGCAGACAAGAGAACAGAGTGATATAAACCAGCCTAGTAAGTTTAACATTAAGTAAGTTTAACAGTTCAGAAAAGTCAAAATATGTGCTGTGTTCAGCTATATACAGAGGCCAAGCTTTACTTACTTTTGGTAGTAACTGTGCTGATGTCACATTTAATTCATGCAGAAATGATGGCTTTACATTTAATATTTGAGTGGTTAGATGATTTATTAGTGCCTTACTTTTTATAGTGTTGTCAACCTAAACACTGAATACTCTCTTCCTCTCTCTCTCCAGGTCATGGTGGGATGCTGGTGGTGTGTGCCGTATCTGTAGCTACCCTCAGCGGTCTGATGCTGGGCTATGAGCTGGGTCTGATCTCTGGAGCACTACTGCAGCTCAGGGAGGTTCTGGCTCTCTCATGTCCACAGCAGGAACAGGCAGTGGGGGCTCTCTTACTTGGGGCTTTCCTCCTATCTGTGGTCGGGGGCTCTATTGTGGACCGATATGGCCGTCGTTTCTCCATCATCCTCACAGCGGCACTCTGTGCATGTGGAACGCTACTTAGTGTGTGTGTACCGTCCTTCTGGGCACTGGTGGTGGGCCGGACATTTGTAGGAATGGCCGTGGCTCTCTCGGGCACAGCCTCGTGCCTGTATGTAGCGGAGGTGGCACCCGCAGCTTGGCGGGGGCGCTGTGTGTGTGTTTATGAGCTTATGGTAGTTCTGGGGGTACTGTTGGGTTTTGGGCTAAGCTGGGCATTCACAAGTATAGAGGGAGGCTGGAGGTTTACATTGAGCGGTGTGCTTCTACCAGCATGCCTTCAGGTCTGTGTAATGCCCCTGCTTCCCCACAGCCCACGTTTCCTGATTGCACAGAAAAGGGAGAAAGAGGCTTGGGCCACACTTGCCCGCTTGCGAGGTGTTTCCACCCCGGATGCTGTGGAGGAAGAACTTCGGGCCATACGGGTTGCCTTGGGGGCTGAAAGTCAGCAGGGATTTCTGGACCTCTTTCGTTCACGGGACAACATGCGCAGAAGATTATTTGTTGGCTTGGTTTTGGTGTTTCTACAGCAGGCAACTGGACAGCCCAACCTGCTGGCCTATGCATCCACTGTCCTCCGCAGTGTGGGTTTCCACAGCAATGAGGCAGCCACACTGGCCTCCACTGGTTTGGGTTTGGTCAAAGTTGGTGGAACCATTCCTGCAATCCTGCTCGTGGATCGAGTTGGGCCCAAAGCCTTCCTGTGCTTGGGGGCTGTTGTCATGACGTTATCTACAGCAACGCTAGGGGCAGTTACCTTACAGAGTCAAACCCACGTCTCCAGCCTTTGCCAAAGCCCCATCCTTCTCAACCACACCTCAGTTGGGAAGGGGTACGAGAGTGACTTTATCCCACAACAGCCTCAGGGCTTGTATCATCATGCTGACTTTCATACTAAACTAAATAATACACACTACAGAATAAGCCCCGGCCTTCTACACTCATTTAACAACACTCCAATGCATCAGGTTTTCAACTCTACAGAGGACCCGAATGTAGTAGCTAGGAACTCTGAGACAAAACCAGACCATTCTGGAGAAGACCGAACTGAAGTTGCACTAGAAACCATGTTAATGAGTGAAGTGTCGCCTTCATTGAAGTGGATCTCTTTGGTCAGTCTGCTAGTCTATGTGGCTGGATTTTCTTTCAGCCTGGGACCAAGTAAGTGTCACTCCAGAAACATTTACACAATCAGAGCACATCCACAAAGCTTTATAAAGGCACCTAAATACTATTTGGTTGGGATTTGTGTTCCATGGGGAACAGAAAACATTTAATTTAGCCATTGTTTTTGTATACTTTAACCATCAGAGTGCAGTTTGTAAAAATGACCTACATGGTGGGTGTGGACAGGAGATACCAGTAAATGATGTCATTCCACCTCCCCATGTAAAACTAATCCTATCCAAATAGTGCTTATGGGTGTCTGAGACTTACTATAACAAAGACACCCATTATCCAATACAGTTCATCTCATGATGAAACCTTTCTCCGTCAAAGTGAATTCAACACTGAATACACGATTATGGTCATCCACATATCACCAATTTGCTAACCATACTTACCCTGCTATAAAACCACTCTTTCTTACTACAGTCACAGTAAGGCTGCGCATTATATTGCTGATTAGCTTTCGGACTGAAGAATGCAAATGAGTCCTCTGACTGATTGTAACTCTTTTTAGGTGTTTGGATGAATAAATATATATGATCTGAAATATTTTGGTCAAAAGCAGAGCTGGACAATCAAATGATGGATTCCACAGTGTGTGTATTATTAGTTTGTCCATATTGTGCAACCCTGTTATTAAGTCACTAAGACTTGCAGTTTATCTCATCATTGGTCTCTGAAGCTGAAACACTACATGATTATTGTTTACTACACAATACAGCGCATAACCCCTATTTAGGACGATTTTAGGGTATTTTGTGTCTTTTTCAATAAGAACTGTTCAACAACAGAGAGATTATAAGACTTTAGCGTGTTATTACTTCAGATAATGAACTGGGAAGCCAGATGAACTTTCCTAGATGGACCAGGCCACATGCAGTTATGGGTCCATAGCAATCAGTGGATTTAATATACCTAAATATAGTGACTCACATATCAACATTTCTATTGCATTTCAATGGCTTGCTCTTAAAATTCCACTTAGACTTTTTAAATGGACCCACTACCTCACAGTCAAATCAGCCTAAGCAGCAGGAAAAAGCTTGCATTTTTCAGCAAAAATGTGACAGGTCAGGTGTGTCCTAAGCATTAACAGTAATAGGTGTAAAAGGTGTACTTACACTTAGGCATGCAATATTGCCGTTGTTTGCTACATTCTGGTAATAAGGTGAAATTACATATCAGTAAAACCTCAAGTACCTCAAATTTAACCACAATTAGTTTGTTTTGACCATGGGAATGCGTTGATTTACTTACTTTTGTATCTTTGCTGGTAAATAAAAGCACTAAGCTTAACTCAGTACAAGATAATCATAATACAAACATCATATTAGACATTACATCATCACTCAGTTTGTCTATGTGTGTTTTGCAGTGGTCTATGTGGTTTTGAGTGAGATTTTTCCCACTGGAATCAGAGGAAAGGCTGTGTCTGTGGTTTCTGCCTTCAACTGGGCCATGAACTTGCTCATATCAATGACCTTCCTTACACTAACAGGTAAAACACGTTCATCTGCATGATAAACCTTCAGAGCACATTCCAATCTAGATAACAGATGTCACAGCTAATTATATTATACAAGTCATTTATGGTTTGGATAATTGTGCCTTTTTAAACAATGTACAACACAGATGGAGTGACTGAGCTCTCACACAGGGTAAAATACCTTTGTCTGGTTAGTCAATAAGATACAAAACAGATTTAAATCACTCTTACAAAGAGACCTTTCCATTCAGATGTTATTATTTTATCTGCATGTTATAAAAATGTGTTGCATAACTACATAACTTAATTTCAAAGTAGTTACTAAATAATTTTTCCTAAGAAGTCATTGTATAGTAGGCCTGTACCTTTAGAGGTTTGTTTATAACTGCAAATCTCTAATGGTATGTAGTATTTAGAAAATAATTACCAGCCACTACTACATTTACTGGCCATCTGTAGAGACAAAACGTTGTGTTCTTGTGTTCATACTGACTATGAATGAATAAATTGTCTTAAACTGGTAGAAAATGAAGTATGACTGCGATGTATTGGCAGACCATGCTGGAATGTTATGTAATCCCTAACATGATTCAGCAGCGTCTTACATTAGATAACCGTTTTCATAATAGCACATGGTGCTAGAAGGTTAATGGCTCATCCAATAACATTCACCTTCTGCTGAAAGATAATCAGCCTGTTGATAGTATACCTATCTAGTACACAACAGGCAAGGTGGACATATTCCAGGCATGCCTTGGGTTAAAGTCCAGTGAAAAGGGAAAACAGGATGGCTGGCTTGCTTTGACTCTTAAGTAATCACATGTACTCTTGTTTATGTATTAAAGACCCATTTGGGATACTTTTTTACAGCTGACTTCACCAGCATCCGCTGAATAATAGGCCCACTTTGGGAATGTATTGATCGTAAAGCAGCTGGACGTGGGCTGGAGCCTGTTCAAAACTGACGCTGGTGTTGATACTGCTGCCATTATACAGCATTAGTCCAAAAATGAGAAACTCACAGATTTATCTCACGCTCAGTTAAAAGAGATGTTGCAAAAGGTTAGAC
Source organism: Phenacogrammus interruptus (assembly GCA_037974425.1). NCBI lineage: Eukaryota > Metazoa > Chordata > Actinopteri > Characiformes > Alestidae > Phenacogrammus > Phenacogrammus interruptus. The sequence continues at coordinate 23,448,704 of JBBPCW010000133.1, read as the reverse complement.
TGGTCATGTGGGGCCACTGGATTTGCTGACATGTTTGGACAAGTTTCCTAGAAGAATGTATTGTCATTGGTTTTCTTGTGTGAATATGTGACTTTCTTTAACTTAAAACCTAAACTTTGACCTTTGAGTTAATCTGCATGGTACCGAGGAACAGGTTTTAGTAATGCTTGTATATGAATCCAGTGTAAGTGTACGTTTTGAATTTTCTAAGTGAATCTAGTTTGGTAAGGATGGGAAAAGGACAGATAGCAACAACTGGCAGCTTTACATTTACATTTACGGCATTTATCAGACGCTTTTATCCAAAGCGACTTTCAATCTCTAACTACAGGGGACAGACTCCCTGGAGCAACTTAGGGTTAAGGGTCTTGCTCAAGGACCCAGTGGTGGTCTGTTGAAGGTAGGATTTGAACCCATGACCTCTGGGTCTGGAGGCAAGTATCCTACCCACTGAGCTACCTTTAGCATTTCTAATTAAACATTATCTAAATTAGTGATGCATGAATACACACTGCTCTGCACATTTCAGTGTTTACACACCCACTTTAACTTCAGAACAGCTGAGCAATTAATTGGCAAGCTGGATCAGGTGTGGTGGGATCAGAAAAACACTGAAATGTGCAGAGCTGAGGGTCTTCCAAGACTGGTTTGGGAACAACTGCTATATATAGAACATACAGTTATCCAAACTTAGCTCGTGTTAGGAACACAGGTATAAGAAGCTCTGAATGCCCTCACCAAGCAAGTTGAGCTTGTCAGCAAGTTTTATAATGATATGTTGGAATTCTAACCTGCAAAAATGTATGTGTGAAAAGGTGTGTTTAATTCATTGGATTTGCTGTGTATTGTGAGAAAATATACCAAGCTAATAGCATTATCTTCTCTGTTTGGCCTTGGGGATTATTTTAGTACAAGCTGCTGAACACCCTTTTAAAAGTGGTTTTTATTTTTTTTTTTAGGCCTTAAAGTTTTTCTTAAAAAAAAATTTATACAATCAAGTACCCAAAGCATGTTGGGTGTCTGAAGGTTGCTTTGTCAGCTCTGTTGCTACAAGCTAAAATGTAATGGAAACTATACCTCACTAATTTGTACTGTGCTAATTGCATGCCTAAGTTATGATGACCTGAAGTAAGTAAATAATCTCAAATTGGCTTGCTCATGTGGTTTCTGACACTCAATGAAGACATCTTTAAAAATGAACAGAAATGGACAGTATTACATTGTGTAGCTAAACAGGTTATCTAAACCATTATTCATACGTTTTCAAAACATATTGAACTGTTAAGGCCATCACCTACTTAGTTTTTTTGTGTATATAAGACAACCATAAAGTTTTTGTTTGATTGCAGAGAGGATCGGCCTGCCCAGTGTGATCTTCTCCTACACCGTAATGAGCTTCGTGCTGCTGATGTTTGTGATGGTGTATGTGCCGGAAACAAAGGGACGATCGCTGGAACAGATCTCCAAAGAGCTTGCCATGAAGTGAGCAACAACACACACATTACACAGCCATTCACACACTTCATTCAAATCAGTCATGCATGTCTATCAGTCAGGTGAAACTGATTTCAGAGACTCATGGAACACAGTAAACAATGCGGACTTACATTTACACTAAAAATTCAAGAATTATTACTTTTGCGCTACAATACATTTTACAAATGTAACAATGTCACTTCCATTCCATTCTTCCATTTGATGCATGGCAACAGATCTTTTTCTCAACACAAGGCGACACAAAAAATATTTAATCAAATTTAACAAGTTCTGCTTTAACACAAATGAGATTTTTTTGGTTGATAAGAAATGAGTGAAAAATACTTGTACTTTAAATAGCTCATTTAAAATATTTAATACTTCAAAACCACACCATTTTTTTTGCTTGGGTTTAAACATCACTGTCGATATAACTTTGTACTGTTGTAACTACACATTAACTAGCGGTAGAAAATGTGTTCTCTCTTTCTGTACTAAAATCACGAGCCACACCATCTCATCTCACGTGCTAGATGAGAGTTTGACAAATTGAGGGCAGGTGTGTTCTAGTTTAATTAACCACAACTTGCTGCCCCAATATGTGATCCACCTTTGAGTAGTGAGTTAGAGCTGATGAGGGCATACAAAATGTACAACACGACCATATTACACTGGTTTGTCACGGTCATGTAAAAAAAAATTTTTTCCATTTAATACGTACACAAGGCTTCTTTTGTGTCACAAGCATGGAGCCTTATCTCTAAGTGTGACCTAAAAATACATATTAGTCTTTAACCATGACACATTGGGTTTTCAGCACATTGCAGGATAGCTATAGTAAACCAGTTCTTCTGTATGTTGCCGCATTCCTCGGTCATTGAAACTTTTGCTACTGTGCAAAAATCTTAGGCACCTGTGCAAATTGAAGTAATTTTTTATCAGCAGTGGGCTTCTTTCTGCCATCAAAAAACAACTGAATATTAGAAGAAATGAAAACAAAGCAAGCAGGAAAAGTATCAAGATTTATATATTTTTTTAAAATTAGACCGCATTTTGTGAGCTGGTTAGAAGAACACAGGGTTGAATCCAGGTTTATGCTCAGTGCCTCCAGTCATTGGGTGAATAAATTAATCTATTGCAGTAAAAAGAGCCAAACCAGGGATTTCATGTAGCTACAAGTAAAACTGGGTTTCCATGAGGAAAGAGGTCTGGAAACTTTGCCACACACAAAACCACAATTTACTGTATTAATGCTGTTTGTATTTGTTGTAATGTAAGAGTTTTAACACGAACTTAACACTACTGCCCAGCAGTAAACAGCTTTTACGCCTAATTTTCTCAGGTGCCTAAGATTTTTGCACAGTACTGTATATTGCTGTCTCAAGACATTTCAGTGGCACATTTTGAGTTGTAGTACTGTATGTGACAAAGAATCTTGATTCTAAAAGGACAATTCCAACGAAAGACCTGGGGTCTCATTTATAACCGTTGCGTACGCACAAAAC
>JBBPCW010000133.1:23325294-23346468 GCA_037974425.1 Phenacogrammus interruptus | reverse complement strand
GTGTGTGTGTGTGTGTGTGTGTGTGTGTGTGTGTGTGTGTGTGTGTGTGTGTGTGTGTGTGTGTGTGTGTGTGACAGTGAGAGAGACAAAAAGGCCATGTGTGTGAATGTACACAGTATTTTCTATTCTGGCTCCACACTTTAGCCAATCAGAGTGCAAGCAGCCAACTCACATGTGATGATTTTTACAGCTGAGAATCTTTCTCCCTCTCCCTCCTGCCCACTACCCCCTCCCTCATTTTTCTCCTTTTTTTACCCCCCTCTCTATTCCTTTCCCCACCCTCTCTGCTCCCTGTTGATCTACTCCGCCGTTCTCCTTCCTTTTTTTAAATGTATGTGTGGGAGTCCGCTGATGGGCCGAAACAAGTGCTGTGTGTCTGTCATCATCTGCTTAAACTAGCAGACATAGCAGTCTGAGGACGGAGAAGAAGCTGGAGGCGATGTACATGAATTTGGTTCTGTGTGTATGTGGGTGGGTGTGTATGTGTGTTTAAAAATGTCAGGCCTGTTTGAGACCAGGATTAAGAACCATAAACTCTTCCAGGTCTTTTAAGTAGTTTTCCATCATCCAAGTCACTGACAAAGTATATCTGTTTTCTCCGTGACTGATGATGACGACGGTTTGTGGGGGGGCAATATGATAATATGTTGTCACTGTTGTGATTAATTATGTCTAGACAGACTTCCAGAACAGTGCTACCCAAACTCTGTTCTGGAGCCCCTCCTGTCCTACCCCTTGTTTTCTTTGCTTCTAAAACACCTGATGCGATTTCCTGGATTGCAGTGGATGTAAACTAAACTGTGCAGGGCTGGTGGGGTCCAGGAACCCAGGGCTGGGAAATGCTGTTCTAGAACATTTAACAACTGAAAAGTCCTTAAAAGGGAGTCAAAGTTGGAAAATTCATATCCAGGAAGAAAAAAAAATCCTCCCCAGGATTTCATTCCAATTGTCTGGGCAGCTTTTCTGCTGAGCTAATTAGGGAAGTCTGGCGGTTGGAGCACAGTCCTAGGGAGGATTTAGAATTTCTGGACTTGAATGTTTCACCTTTGAATGGTGTAGGAGAGGCTCCCAAGTGCTGTAGCAGCTGTCTTATGGATGATTTATCTTTCTGCCAGCATGCATGTAAATGTATCTGCGGTGAGAAGGAGTTCATGAGTACGGGTGCCTACACACGCAGTGTCAAAAACACACCTCCTTTAATTTATTTCTGTTAGAAAGCTGGGTCAGAGCTATTGGAGTAGAAAATGTGCTTCGTTGGTCAGCAGTAAGTTTAGAACATTTCAGCTTGCAGCAGATTGTGATGCAGAGGTACATCAGCAGAGGGAAGCAGGGCTGAGTTTGTAAAGACAGGAGCCTGATATGCCTGCTTGAGTCCCGCCCCTGCTCCAGCTGTGCACATGCTTCCTGCGTTTGCGGCTCCATTGACTAGTCTGGAGGGCGTCAAAAGTGTAGATCACAGAGGTCATGGTCCATTTCAACAAATAGCTGTGCAAACCTGTACACATACATGTTTACACATGATACAAAGGTATCATTGATTCCAGCTGGTGCCCTAGTGGTTAGGTTTGCCCTGAGATCAGAAGGTCGTGGGTTTGAATCCCTGAACTGCTAATGACACCACTGATGTACTCTTGAGCAAGGTAGCATCCCCACACACTGCTGTCTGGCACCCCTCATTGGTGGCTGCCCCCTGCTTCACTTGGTTAAATTCAGAGAAAGAATTTCACGTTCGTACCGTGTGCTGTGCTATATGAGGCCCCATTTTCTTTATAAATGTGTTCTTACTGTTTTTTGTACATTTTTTCTATTCCCCTCCCCCCACCCCTAATGGCAGTATCATCACTATAGTTGTCTCAGTCTAGAGATGATGACGATGGGTGATGTTGTCTCTGCAGGATGCTCCAATGGCAGTGACACTGGGTTTGAGAATGGAGGAGATGATCTTTAATCTTGCAGACACGCATCTCTTCTTTAATGACTTGGAGGTAATCTCTCCCCTTTCGTCTCCTTTTGCATATTAAAGGGCCTGTATCACAGAACACCAATATTGCTCTATATTTTTGGTTTGTAAACATTTTTACTTTCAAACAATTCCACTCATGCCCCAGTCCATACAGTCTACACATAGAAACTAAACTGCAACTTTTTGAAGATCCAGTCAACTTTAGTTGTGTTTCTGCCAAGTTTACTTTTTGAATGAGGCACCAGGCAGAGACATTTATAACAGACCTCCGGCTGCAGGTAAAGATTTAGTAAATCTGCAGTAACAAAGGCTGTTAGTTTCAAAAAATATAAGGGATAATAGAAAGTTCATGTAAAATTTATTATAATTGGGGAAAGACATAAAATGACAATGTAGGATTGGGACCTTTTCGTTCCAAAATGATTAGTATTTTCAGTATCAATTTTCTACAATTTTCTACGGTTTTCTGTGCCTTTGAGTGAATATTAGTGGAGGACACTGAAGTCCTGCGACTAAAAAACACAGTACAGTATGTGCATGTACATGTTTGTGTTTAAACTGTTCACTTATGAGGTTTTGTTGCCCCCTGGTGGAATTGCATGGGAATAAAACAAAACCACAACCCATGGTGACGCGCGTTCGTGTGTCTGTGTTTGTGGATTTTATTATAGGAGTGTGATCAAGTACACATTGATGATGTGTCATCAGATGATAATGGACAGGATCTTAGGTGAGTCTTGTAAACATGCAAATGCTCATACACACATACATAAAAGCTGTAGCCACTTTACATCCAGACCCAGACACTCTTTGAGTGACTTTGTTTACATCTTGTTACATAGGTGAAATTCTTCTTTAAATAAAAAAATTTCCACAAAAGATTAGCCTTTTATCTCGATTGCCATCCTTACTTGCCAGAATAATAACATTCAGTATGGCTGATACCACTGATCATTCACATGTTGTACTGGGCAATTTGAGATCATGATTGCTCATCCTCTCATCACTCTGGATACTTAAAACATGATTGTTGTTATTATCAACAGTACTTACAGTTTTGCAACTGATGGCTTCCATGCAGCTGCGACTAGTGCCAGTCTCTGCTTAGCAACGGGTGTCAGGGGCGGAGTGGACTGGATGAGGAAGCTGGCCTTCCGCTACAGAAGAGTGAAGGAGTTGTATTGCACGTATAAAAACAATGTAGGGGGTAAGTGTCCACACCTGACCTTCACATAGACACTTTATCCCTGTGTTGCTCCTGATAAAAAGAATGAGCTAACAAACTCAGAAACAGCAGTTGAGATGGAGGGAGCTCGGACTGTGCCAGGGCAATCAATCTCCAATAGCACACATAATTCCAGAAAACTGTGGTCTTCTTGGACTGCTGGACTGGAACTTGAGAATGCAGATCTCTAGTGTTTATACAGGCAGCACAGAGGGCTGTGTTGCTCTAGTTTTGTTTTCTTTTCATGCAGATGCAAAATGAATCATTTATACTACGGGATTAAACTACTTTCTCAAACTATTTTGTGTGTGTCCTTCCAACCCTGTAGACCATGCTGTAATGTATAAAAGTCAATATAAGGCTTAAAGACTACTAAAGACTATTAAAGACTATTAAAGACTACTGCTGCTGTTTGAATCTGTGATGGACTTTTGTGCATCTGTCTTTAACATGACCATTTCCAACTATTCCTATACCTATAAAATTTAATTAGGCTTTTAGACTGATGTGACTTTAAGACTGATATAGGTAAAGAATCTCTATTCAGACTGGTTGCTCTGTATTATGGTTCCCAGGCTTTTGTAATATGTGCATATAAGTGAATGCCCTGTTTTTTTGTGATGTCACAAAACAGGCTGTTCTTTGGGCTTACTTTTTGTAGGAAGAAGGATGGTAGTGGTTTATATTTTGGAATGAGTTTATGTGCTATAACTTATTTTATTTAAAAAAGAGAGGACACGTTTTTTTTCTCATAAAATAGGTCCTTTGAGGCCTGGAAGCTTTTGGTTTTGTTTCTTAGCCCTTGATGACCATGATGTGATGTGTCCCACCTTGGCCTGTGTTGCAGGGCTCCTGGGGCCAGCGAAGAGAGAGGCGTGGCTTCAGCTCAGGGCAGAGGTTGAAGCTCTCACAGACTCATGGCTCACTACTGCGCTCAAGTCCCTGTCCATCATCAGCTCCAGGTTCGCCCACTGATATCTCATCTGTCTCATCCTGTTTGTTCACTGGCAGAAGGACCATGTCCAGAGATCTTATTTTCCTTTCTTCTACCAGGAGTAACTGCGTTAATGTCTTGGTGACTACGACACAGTTAATACCAGCTCTTGCTAAAGTGCTGTTGTACAGTCTGGGCTCGGCTTTTCCCATTGAGAACATCTACAGTGCAACCAAAATAGGTGAGTCATTAAGAAACCAGACAGAATCTCAAACAGCAACATCCATACAGCATTTTAAAGAGCCCATATCATCTTTGTCTTTTTTCTCTCATTTTACATCATCTTATATTAGCCACAAAAGGGAACATTTACATACAAACACACATACATATACAGTAATCCCCCGTTATTCGCGGGCGTTACATTACAAGAGCACCTGCGTATAGTGCACTGTTGTGTTTTGGTCAAAAAATGCCTTAAAATGCCTATTTTAATAGTGTAAACCCTACATTTAATTTAATTTTAATACATTACCCTTAAAGAAAATGTACAGATTAGGTTTATATATGGAAAAGTCACGAACGAGAGAGGGAGAGAAAGAGAGAGAGAGAGAATAAGAGATAGAGAGAGATACAGAGACAGAGAGAGAGCGCGAGAGAGAGAGTGAGAGATATAGAGAAGTCCGGACGGCCACGTGCTGGTAGCCAGAAGAACTAAAGTGAGTAAAAAAAAAAAAAACATTGCCACTAAAAAAGCACAAAAAAAAATGCGGTGAATATTTGCAGGCTCCGCGTTGTTTTGAAGATTTCCGCGTAAAACGATCAGTTTCATTCCCAAAAAAAAAAAACATGTGTGACTGGATCCGCGAGTCCCAATCCACGTAAAACTGGGGGGTTACTGTACAATTATATGCTAGAACTTGGTGCCAATGGGCAGATTATGTTTTGTTGAAAATCCTTCACATTTTATTGCACAATTACTGTTTATTTGGTGAATTTAACATATTAAAACTCACAAATGTAGGCTTTGGAAGTTATGGCACATTTTGATATTTTTATTGTTTTGTTTCAAATAAATAGAAACTGTGCTCTAAATTGAATAGAAAATACAAAAAAAAGTTTTTTCCCAGTAGACATTGGGCTTTTGTGTGTGTGGAACAGACTTTGACTCGGGCCTCAGCATCAAATCGTAAATCAAAACAAATCAGGGTGACCTTGTCATGACTCTCTCTCTCTCTCTGGAGCCATATGGAGTTAATTCTGATTGGCTGATAAAACCCATGTGCCGTTTTCCCAGCATGCCCTGAGTAACTGGTTGTTACGTTCAGCACTTTTTTGAACAGCTGTTTGGGAATCGCTTTCTCGTTCACTGCGGAAGTGGTGTTTTATACCTTCACCCTTGATCATGACTTCTCTCTCTGAGAGGTCACCTGCTGGACGGCACTCCAGCCAGAGCACAGTCTGTTCCATCCTAACCAGTCCTCAAGTCGAGCAGAGATACAAACAAGCATAAATCAAGTGCAAGGACATTGTGGCCTGACCTGCTCTGCTTATTTGGGGGCTTTCTCTTTGTTCTTATTCAATATTTCAGGCAGTGTCAGAACCACCCAATGGGCTTCATTTGGCAAAAAGTACAAATAAAATGCTAGAACAGTAGGGGGGGCAACAAGTGGCCCCAAAATCAAACTCTAAATGTAATGCCTAGTTAGTGCTTCGATTAATTTACATTTCAAATATGTTTAAATTTGCACCTTTCAAATTTGCACCTGAACTTTGGACAGTGAGGGCATTTCCCTTTAAAACTCATTTCCCATTCTGACTTTTAAGGAACTCTAAACCTGTAGATCGAGTCTCCAGCACACTGAAACTACAGATGTTCAAATGAACACACACTGAAGAATCACATCACTGTTTTCTCTCTCTCTCCGTCCCCCTCTGACCCTGAGTCTGATTCCTCACACACGCACACACCCCCCTACTCCTCCATGCTCGTTAAGGTTGTCATGGGAACGTTAAAAACAGGGAGTTTGGGAGGTCGGGGTGTGTGAGTGTGTGTGTCAGTATGTATCTGTATCACTCTTCACTGTTTATGGAAAATCCTTTTCTCTCTCAGCTCCCCTCTAGTTGCACCCTCTGTTATTTTGTCTTTCTTTTTTCCCTTTCCCTCATTCCTGCACTTGCTCTCATCACCGGATTAATCTTCTGTCTGTCAGTGGTAGGGATGGGACTGTTACTTGTTTTTATTGTAAATCAGTGATTTACAATACTTATCGTTTCAAATTTCAATCATTCCAATAATTGTAAATATGTACAGTCCTTATAAAAGGGGATTACACTAAATTTTCAGCATTTTTGTATAAATCTTTGTAACTGGTCATTTGAATGGTACTATGTGGAGTGGTGGACTGGAGACAAACGTCTGCCAGTGGTGGGGATTAGAACCAGGGGCCATGCTATCTACTGTGAAAATATAGCCATTTCATAGACTATCCAGAGCCACCAGTGAACTTAACCAGTGAACCTATACTTGTAAAAATGTTTTGGACCCTTTTGGACACACAGTGTATCATGAATGGATGTACTTGCTGTCCCATCCCTAGTCGGTGGTTTGTGTGTGCACGACCTTGAACCACTGCCGTGTTTTTGCAGGTAAAGAGAGCTGTTTTGAGCGTATAGTGTCCAGGTTTGGCACTAACATTACATATGTAGTGATTGGCGATGGGCGCGATGAGGAGCACGCGGCCAGCCAGGTAACCTCACATGACCTTTGATCTTCCATCATCTCTGACATGTAACCCTGTTTATATTGCAGGCAAAGAGAGTTGCTTTGAGCGCGTAATGCAAAGGTTTGGCAGGAAGGTAGTGTATGTTGTTATTGGGGACGGTGTGGAAGAGGAGCAGGCCGCTGCCAAGGTAACGACCCCCGGGTGACCCAGAAGCAGTGTGTGACCCCTTCCCCCCCCACAAAGTGGACTTTTTTTCTGTGTGTGCCCTAGCAGTGCTTTTACTTATCTTGTACCCAGCTCAGTCTGACTGATCGCTCATTTTCCTGAGTGTCATTTCTCTGTTTTCTGTTTTTAAATGCTGGTGATGGTAGTTGGTGCATTTATTTGCTTAAAATTTGAGCATTTTCGTGTCTCTGCGACCCAATATTCAACCTGCAGCTTTCTGAATTTCTAGAATAGAGCTAATCAACCATGGGCTGTCTGCCTCCATCTTAACAACAGTGTATATTAGGAGTGTGAAGGAGATATTGCAGTGCTACCCTTATTCAGTACTTAGTCGTGGGTAGAAAAACTAATTTAATATCACAGTCTAACCTCCTCTTTAAAGAATGTCTTTTACAAGCTTTAAATGCTTGTGTGTAATTTGAAATAGCCCGAAAATATTAATGAGCAAACACTAGTGATCACTTAGCAAGCGATTAGAAAGAGGTATCAGAAATTCACATTAAAATAGAGTTTCTTTCTCAGTCTTAACATTTGTGGCTTATACTGAAGGCCTAACACTAATAATCACATTTTGCTACTTTTTAGAGAGCAGATTTTGTGAGACAAAACATGCTGTTGATTAAATACTTTTTTTTTTGCTATGAATAACAATTGTGGAATCAGACATAGTGTTATGAATTTGAATGGTCTTCATTGTTCTACAAGTATTCCTACACGAGACAGCACACTTTCACTAGGCACTGAAGTCTTGTTTTGGAAATTAGACATAAAAAATATAAAAACCACAATACTTATAAAGATATAAAATTTAAACATTGTCATGCCTCTAGCAGCTTAAATAACGTCACTGCATCCAGACAGTAGCACATCAGACAGACAATCTGTAAAAAAAAATTAAATAAAATTATCTGGCGGCACCTTGTGCTCCTAATGCAATTTGCAAGAATCCACCACAACTAATGAAAATCAGTCAGAGCCAGGAGGAGTGTTAATAATTGTTCATTCACACACTGTTGTTCTGTCCCTCTTCCCTGTGTGTGCACTCACTTGTTCAAGATCAATATGTTCAGGAGCTCTGCCAACACAATGGGTGCATAACCACCATCACTGGAAAACAGTCTTTCCTTCTTTTGCCAAGAAAAGCAAAATAAATGAAAGAAAACCAATATAAAGCCGAGTAAAAACAAAGAATTAGACCTAGCCACAAAAAAACAAGGATAAACCTTAGAGCAGCTTTTCAGAGATGGAGGGAGCTACAGGACCTGAAAGGACTTGAGTCAGCCATATTTCTGCTTCACCAAGTTTCTTGCTAAAGTATAAACAAGTGAAAATCACAGTAAAGCATGTTATGTCTAGATGTGTTGAGTTTAGTTTGTGGTTTGTTCAAAAAAAGAATAGTTGTCCTAAGCAGCCTTTCAGCCTGGTTGAATACCTCTATTTTAGAATACACCACAGAGAATTTCACACTGCGTGTTCATTTCTCCTTTATGTCGGAAAATGTATAAAATATTATATATTTTGCCAAAAAACGCTTTTTTAAATACTGTTAGAAACGTTTCCATGCTGGTGCCTATAAAGGGTTTATGAAAGGTTTAAGGCCACTGTTAACTTTGCAAACATGAATAGTTCTGTATTCAGTATTCAGTTCTTAGTCAATGATTCAACATAATAAGAGCCAAATAGATTGTGAGCCTTTTTATAAACCCTTTGATTGTAAGTGTCACTGTGATCTTTTCTGTAGTCTTTCCTGTCTGTTACTGGGTGTTGGCTTTCTAGATATGGTGGTGTGCTTCATAAATAAGATTTAACATTTAGGAACAGCCTAACAGTCTTTAGTAGTAATTCAGTATGAGAATGTTATTGCTAAATGTTAACAGGACTGCATGGATGCTGATCGGGTGTGGAATTTACTGTACATGTAGCATGCTAATGCTAGCATGGTTTGTGAAGCTCTATTACTCCGCCATACACACAGACTGACTTGCCTGTCTCTCTCTTTACAGCACAACATGCCATTTTGGCGAATATCGAGCCACTCGGACCTGCTCGCCCTTCACCAAGCACTGGAATTTGAGTACCTGTAACACTCAACGACTGTATCATAGGCCTCTTTTTGTACAACTATTTAAGAACAACAGTACACTGTAATCTCCTTTTATGTTTTTGTGTCTTTTTAATTATTTCTCTGGCTTCTGGGACACCTCTGCACTGTCTTAAAATGACTCGGACTGTCTGGGAAAGGGGCAGCTGGGGATTTAACAGTCAAAACAGGCTCGACAAGAGCTCACAAAGGTCTTACATTGTATGCATATGCTTCATCTCAGTGGGGTCTCTGTGTCTCTTAACACAAAGAGTAAGGAAAAACTGCTTCACATTAAAAAAAAGCTCATAGGCCCTCCCTACTCAGAGAAACTTCATCCTACAGTGTCCCCTCCAGTTTATCTCAGCTGTAAATCAATAGATTGTACTATCCTCCAAAAATACACAACCTAGCATAGATTGATAACTCATGTAAATTATTTTACATTAACTAGTTTTAACATTAATTATGCCGTGTGTTTGCAAATGTGATTTTTTTTTTCATTTGGTCTTTTTGTAAGTTTTTGGCTAAGAAGTATGTGTATAATGATTTGTCGTGCCTTATGAACTGTGTTCTTGTGTGTTTTTTGTTTATTTTGAGAATGTATGTAGATGAAAGACAAAACAAAATGAAAGACTCACATCCACTTTTTTGTTCTCTGGAAGTACTTTTACTGACAGTATTGGTGTGTCTTAAATATACACTTTTTTTATTTAATGTACTTGTAGTGCAGACATCCGCTTCAAATATACACAAATTATGTCTTTTGTCCTTATATTTATTTATGAACAAAAGTGTTTTCAGAGGCATGAAAAGATGTTGTAATAAAATTTTGAATTTTATAGGGGGAAAAGGGATTCAGACAACTAAACACTCTGTGGCAAAGCCATTGGCAAATCTCTACAATTAGAAATAATTATTTCTAATTATAAAAATTTCAAAATCCTACTGAAGAGATTGGATAGGCCAGCGGTCCCCAGCCTTCTTTGAGCCACGGATCGGTATCATGTAAAACAATATTTTCACGGAGCGGTACAGATACAGCTAAAAACAAAGTGCGTAGAAATTCTCACATTCCGCTGAATGGACTATATGCCACGGATAGGAGCCCTGCGCTTGATTCCCTTCCTACGAGCCGGTGACCATGACGAGCGTTTTTTCAAAATAAAAGATCTTTAAGACTGATGACCAATAAAATATTTATTCTGTCTTTCCGTGCGGCGCAGTACCAAACGACTCACAAACCTGTGGTTGGAGACCTCTGGGCTAGGCCTTAAAAACTACTTACAACTTTTTAGAACCCAGTTTGATTTGTTTGGATTCGTTGAAACATTCATCTCCTCTCTTTTCTTGGCTGATTGAAGTAAACTGAAGTTGTCCTCTAATATCTCTGGGCACATCGCACCGTTCATGCTTTATTCAGTGATTTGTAATACCAGTGCTGTTTGATCATGATGCTCCCATCAATAGAAAACGAGGTGCAACTGCCACTATTTTAGCATGTATTTAATTTTTAAACTTTACATGTTTAAATGTAATACACTTTTCTCCTATTGATGTATTTATTTTAGTATAGTTTGAGCTCATATTTTAAGAACTAAATCCAAAAGCATTACACATCTAAACATGAGATGGATTTCTGCACTAAAAATATAGTGTGCCAAAATATTTGATGAAAACACCTCCCAAATTGTAGCACTTCTAACAATCCAGCAGATAAGCTCTTGAAAGATGAACCAGGGCCTGAATTCACAAAGCTTTCTATAGTCACTATGAAACCAAACCCCTTACTTTTACCCCTTCAAATCACCTTAATTTTCAGGAAGGCTGATTAAAGGGGTAAAACTACTGAATTGTCCCCTTTTTCCAAATTTGCCCCTTAAATAGAATCTCCTAAATTCATGCATTGTGTTTAGGATTAAGGGGTTTCACATTCATGCCTTAAATGTAATTTTAAGGCAAAATTAAGGGGTCAGTTCATACATTAACAGCCTATTTAAATTGAGTGTGTATTTTCAGGTGTAAATTAATGTAGGATTAAGCACGTTTTAAGTGCATTGTGTTAGTGGGTAGTACACCAATTCAAGACCAGATTAAGTCTTATTTACTACAACCCATATAAACAGTAACAGATTGTAAATCAGCACCAACTCTGGGGTGCTCCATTTTAACTGCTCCAGGCCCTTTCAAAAGGTTCATATGAGCGATGATTGTCACTGTTAATAGCCTTTACCTTTGAATGTAAAGGTATGTTGCTTGAACCTTGAGTTAGAACACCATAATGCCATGTTCAAGTGTACTGGATTCATTTAGATACAGCTTTGGGGCTTTCGTCCTCAGTCATATTCAGATCAGTCCAAGCAAACCAGACAACTCCCAAGTATAAACCCACCCAGGATAGATCAGACGAGACTTATAAAGTCTTTTCAAAACAGTTTATTCAGCCCCTTATTTCTTAGATTTGAAGTACTCCTCAATGACATCCTTGGCCTGAGACTCTTTGCCGTAATCCTGTAAGGCACAAAATTCAAAAATTAAAGCCTCATTAACCATCAGCACAATCCATGACTAGCAAACATCAAAACCTGGTAGAATTTACCAGCTCAGTGTACCCATATACCATTCAGTCATAGTATTCACTAATTCACTACAGCAAAAAGCAGAATTATTTACCAATAAGCCAACAACTGCATTATGTTTAATATAACAGCACAATATAGCAACTAGGTGCCTTGTTGCCCTTCTAGGGACCTCGGAGACCATGTTTTGATCTTGAGGCTCGTGATCCAGGCCTTCTCTCTCGCCAGCATGAAATAGACAGACACATAGCACAGAAAGCCAGTGCCTGGACTTGTCCTGGCTAAATCACTGAATCCAACGTTATGCACCATTAATGGGTTTCATATCACTTATACTGGGCAAATCTAAATATAACAATCATCTCACCTTAACGACTACACAACTGCAGCCAACCACCTTGCGGGGTTTACCCTCTCTGTCGATCTTGCACAGTCCAACCCACTCACCAAGCTTCTTGTTGTCGTCCACCTGCAGGGACAGAACGGGAGTAACATGAGCTCAATCCATTAGTGAGAATTTCTTGAAACCTTTAAGTTAGCCAGGGTTCACTTCAGAGGGCAAGATTTAAAGTTCCTTTGATACTGAAGCACCATAGTTCAAATGTTTAAAACTACTGTCTAAGGTTCCTAATCACAGCATTCAGCTGCTTGAATTTGTCTCTGTTCCCCGTTTCTGGTAGACTTTATATTTGGTTACCGAAACACATTTAAGCAGCTAACTTGAATTCTACATACACCATCAACATCTAAACCTGACTACCAACCCTTCATGTGGTCTTTAAAAGAATTAACACTTTGGAAACAAACCTGTAAAATGAGCAAACAGTCCATACGGTTTGAAGCAAACACAAAGGCAATGTTTCACCAACACTTGTCCTGGAGGCCCTGTGCTATGCACATCAGTTTCTCACTTAGTAATAAGTTGCACATATGATTTGCAATGAAAATAGGCAGATAAGACTGGTGAGTACTGATCATGTATTATTGTTAGAGTGGCATTTTACTTCAAGGTCAGCAGAACAAGCTTTTGTGGGAGGAGGGGGGTGGGGGATTTGGGACAGTATTTATAAATATCCATTAGTATAAAGAATTGATCAGGTGCATAATGATTTGCACTTCACAGTTCCGTGCACAGCTCAAGCCACAGGTTGTATTAAAATTATTAAATTACAAGCCAAGAAAAAAAAAAAAAGTGTAAAAACAAATATTTCTAAGTCATAAATTAACTTTAGAAAACTCCATAAACTTCAGTGAATCTGGAGCTAAACCAGCTCTCCAAAGTTTCTGCTCTCATTCATTTTTTACACATGGACTGAAACAATGAATGAAAGCCCATGCAGTAACTCAAGCAAACAAAATGTTTGACAACCTGTAAACTGAACAATGTTAATCCAATGCTCTCCCCACCACCCCCACCCCCACAGCAGAGAGGCATCCCTTACATGCAGCTCGAGTGAACACATGAGGCAGTGTCTCAGCAACAATTGGGTAACAAAGGCAATTTCCTCACTGAATTCAGTAGAGGGAGCCAAGTTGTCATCACAGACACAAGCAAACAGGAGCCTCTTGGTGCAACACTAACTCCAAGAAAGAAAACCCCATAGTCTGTACCTTGATGAGGTTGATCTGATGCTCAGCACAGAGGGCCTCCACCAACTTGACATACATGGGCTCATCACAGTTGGCAGCAAGCACACACAGATGAGCCTGGCGCCTGACAGAGACAACAGAGTTAAAATTCTCGCATCAATTCACAGCACAAACACCTAATGTCCATCTTTAGTATCTCAGAAAAAAAAATTGGGTAACGAATGGCAGGTATCCTCAGAGACTTCAGTAGAGGGAGCCAAATTATCATCACAGATACAAAATATGCACCAAAGCTGCACAATATCAGCCACGCAATACAAAATCCAGTGACATGCAAGTTTTAAACAGTACTGTGGACAACTCTGGCACCTAAAATTGTTTAAGGCCATTTTTCTCAAGGCTTTTCTACCAAAGTTAACATTAAAATAACTGAAACAGTAAAGCATCAAATTAGTTTAGTTTGTAAAAATGAGCTGTGAGAACAAGTCAGGTTTTAAAATGTAACAGTTTAAGGACTTGCACAGTACATAAGATGTTATGAAAACAATGCACACCAAGCTTTAACCCTATTACATTGCCAATTTGACAGTGTATATACTGCAGAGCATGTTGAATATAACTAATTTTGACCATAAAGTGCAGCTTTAAAGTGCATGTTCATACAGCACAAGTTAGAATTAAACCACATCTTACTTGTCCAGAGCCTTGGCGGCCTCACGGATGCCACGGGCAAGCCCATCATGGATAAGTGCGGTCTTCAGCACTTCGGGCAGGGCGGTGTTAACATCCATCACTCCTCCGGCAGCAATGCTACAAACATACAACTAAATTTCAGCAAGACAAACTGACTGTAACCTCATCCATACCAGACAACCATCGGCTCATCAGACTGCGTTTATCACTCATGGGTGGAGTGAAGGGGATTCCGACTAAAGATTAGGTGTCATCACAGTAGCCGATGTTTGGGTCACAATGATTAGCCATTAAAGACATTCAATCCCAGGCTTAGGCTTAATATGCAACTGAGCATCTATCAGATACAATAAAAGCAATCAAATGTACACAATCCTGTCCCAATATAAACATGTAATGTCTTAGACTTCTCATGCCAGATAAAATCTTAACACTTACTTTAAATGACTAAATAACTAATCTAAATATGAACAGAAGGTTACACATTTTTTAAAAATTGCAATCAGAAAATATCAAGCCCTTTATGGAGAACCCCATTTCACCCATTCCATAAACATGACTACAGCTGTGCATGCAGGACCTACAACTGATTGTCACTGCAGAGGCACTTACTGACTTAAACAGCAGTAACACAAACTGCACGTTTACAGAGGTCTGTCAGGGCTAAAGGTATATGGTTTTGAGTCATTTAAAAAAGCTGGCCTTAAATTAATAAAAGGCATAAATGTAGTGGATTATATTTACATAGTACATTTAATTATAAAGCTCAATTGAAAGCTAAGCCAAGACAAAGCACCTCCTCTTAAAAGGTTCTTTTAAGGAAAATTCTACCCATGTGCTCACTTTCAGTGCAAAACTAAGACTACTCCTGGGCTACATTACTTTCAATCCCAATAGATTACAGTACAGGACTGACCAGACTATGGTTTGGGAAGCCATTCCATACTCTATTGTTCTGACTTACACTTGATGGGACTGGGACAACGGAACTATGAGAAGTATGTGTACACTGTATGGACAAAAGTATTGGGACGCCTACCAATTACACCAACAGTGGCTTTAATGACACGGATTTCAAAAATAGACTTTAATACGGAGTTGTTCCCCACTTGCTTTATGTACTGGAGCAGAGTCATGCTGGAACAGAAATGGTTCTTCCCCAGACAGTGTCCACAAAGTTGGAAGCATGTAGTTATCCATAATGCTTGCTATGCTGAAGCATTGAGATTGAGCTTCACTGAAGCTAAGGGGACACATAGATACAGTGATTAAGGGGTGCCCGAATACTTTTGCCCAGCTATGACTTAAAGAGCACGACATTTCCAACCCAAACGTGTGAAAGAAATGAATGAATGTGAGAAGAGGGACCAGTTCTCCAGGAGTGTCTCGGTCACGCTTACCCTTCCTCGGCCATTGTTGGTTAGCGATGGACGCTGGGCTTAAAACTCTGAAATTGGAGTGGAGAAATAAAGACATGTTAGTATTTAGGCGCTGTGCTGACGTTGGGGGCTGTTTTATTGCAGGATGGTGTAGATAGAGGGCAGATTTGAGGACCGATCTCAGAAACTCACCCTACACTCCCTCTGACTGTGGGTAAAGAGGCCGTCACTCTCTCTGCGACTCTGCTTTATGGACCAGAGGGCCGGTAGCTGCCTGGAGAAATGCCTGTCAAACACGTGTCCACTTTTTCCTCACTAAACCCTTTAAGATCCAATTTACACATCTCGAACCCATTTTTTCCTCACCGTGTATATTTCTGTCAAATTTTTCTTAAGTGGATTTATATAAATCAGTCATGTGTTAAAGTTTAAGCGTCAAACGTTAAGCGTTTTCTCCACGAGGTGGCGCTATCACGGAAGTTCACTATGCAGCCCACCTGGAGTCACATTTTTCTAATAGTTGCCTTTATTTAAAAAAAAAAATACAATGACGCATTAAAAAAAATAAGACACATCATGATATCAGGATAGTCCCGGGTGCCCCATGACACTCCATACTCGAGATTTTCACAAGAAATTTGTCTCGGTGCAAACAACATTTTTCTAAATTAAAAGTATTACTGCTTAAATCAACCCCAGACTTTAGAACATGTGCACTTTAAATGCTTCTTTGTTTTTTAGACATAATATTATATTTTGTAACACGGAATATATTTGAAAGATTTGATTATTTATTGCACCTTATTGCTACATTATTTGTGGAATATGTTTTTTATTGGATTTTGAGGAACACAGTACAGCAAAAATCAGTTCACAAAAATGTCAGTATTTTTATACTTGTATTTATACTTTACATTTATATATATTCAGCAAACACACAGCATTGTGGTAGTATTTGTCATCATTGGCCAACAAGAGCAACAAAACCCAGGGCCATTTTACCTACATCTCTCTAAACTACAATGAAGGGTAAATAAACACATTTTCATAAAGCACGTCGTTTAATGCAAGCAGAGAATGCAACTACACCCACAGCGCCTGAAATTAGCAACATCCTCACCCAACTTGTTCTGCGTCTGCAGTGAGATGCCACCTCTCATTAGACCTGGTTAGTGCTTATGACCTGAGTAAAAGATAGGGTTGACTCAAAAACCTGAAGGATACAAAATAAACAAGGGCCTTACCCATGAGCAGGGGCGTAGCAACCGGGTCCCCCTAGGTCTTTTTTCAAACACACAGTGTGAGTTATCCTGGTATGTTCCTCAAATTGCCACTTTGGTGCTGTAAAATGCCCATTGTTCTTCTATTTAGAATTTATTATACTGTATGAACACCCTTGGGTGACATCACCATACTGTCCCCCCACTTTTAAATTGGCTGCCACGCCCCTGCCCATGAGTCAAGTGTCTTTATGTGAACAAGCCTGTGCATTCATATCTATTACAAGGGCTTTATGCTATGTTGACATGGAAATAGTTTCAGTGCAGGCCATGTCGGTGCTTGTAGTTGGCCTATACTGAATTGCATTCTTAATCTGCAGGCATTTACAGGCCTAAAGAATGCATTTTATTTACTAGGCTGATACATTTGTGTTTGAAAGCTCACTAATGCTTGCTAAGAGTTCCCTAAAATAACCATTTATGGCATTTATCAGATGCTTTTATCCAAAGCGACTTCCATTCCCTGACTACAGGGGGCAGTCTCCCTGGAGCAACTTGGGGTTAAGGGTCTTGCTCAGGGCCCCAGTGGTGGTATGCTGAAGGTAGGATTCAAACCCATGACCTCTTGGCCAGAGATAAGTATCCTACCCACTGAGCTACCTCCACCCCATTTTCCACTTTTTAGTGCTGCAGTCAAGCTCAGGCATGTTAACAGAGACAGTTATGACATGGGTGTGTGCATATGAGTCTATGTAAGCACATGAGGTGTGGCCATGAAGTAAGCCTCGTCAAAACTTGCTCACCTGGTCCTGGAGTAGGTGTTGTAGGTACACACACACACACACACACACACACACACACACACACACACACACATACTTCAACCTCTGCTTCAGTCCACTGCTACCTTCGCTCGTTCTCGGACCCCCAGCACCTTTCTTCTCACAGCACAATGTCCATTGTAGTCTACTACACCAGTGTCAGTGGCTCTAGAGAGGTACAGTATGAGCAGTTTTTACTCCCTTTACTCCCTACAGACTGACACATATTTAGTAGACACCTAGTCCTGTCACTTTCACTTGCAGTATTCACCTGTGAATACACTCAACTAGTTGTTTAGACTGATCTCATTCTCTGTTTAAGATAAAATAAGGATTAGCTCCTATGTACTACATCTGTTAACATTCTCAGTAGCATGTGTTTAGGTAATACTGCTTGATGTGTTGTTTCTTCATGGTGGTAGCCGTGAATTGACTATCAGAATTCTAGAAAAAATGGAATGCTACAGGTTTAGTTTGTGAACCTGTACATGTGTAGTCAGTTTGGATGGGTGTGTCTGGAGCACACAGTAGTAAATGCATGGCAACTTCTGTAACTCTATAAGAAGAATAATGAAGTGAAATCAGGATGGCAGTCGTTGATGAAGGTTAAATGACAATAAGAATAATCAGGTTTTTGTGTTTACTGGGTTGTTCACAGTGGTGGTGATAGGATCCAAATGTCTGAAATATTAATGCCTCTCTTCTATATCCCCTGCAGTATAATTAGTTTGAAGCATACAGCAGGTGAAGTATCAGGTCTGTGGTTCTGTAAGGTAAATAAATTGCTGCTCCCTGATTCTCTTCTCAGACAAAGCAGCAGCAAAATGAGATCTTCCAGTTTCTGGATGCAAGGAAGATCATTTATAGCACTAAGGACATCGCGCAGACCCCAGAGTTTAAGAATGAAATGAGGAAGAAGGTGGGGAACCCATCAGCTATGCCCCCTCAGGTCTTCAATCAAGACAAGTACTGTGGGGTGAGTCTCCTTCACCTACTGTCACGATGAAGATGGCTGCATCACAAATACAGGAGGAAGTAGTATTTTGTGATAAATCTTAAATAATTGAAAAAAATGATGCAATTGGTTCAGTCTATTTCAAATGTGTACATCATTTCCAAAACTGAAAGGCATGACAGTGAGGCACACATACTGAATCATATATATTCAAGTGTTTTCTGTTTCTGGATCAGTTAAAGCAATCAATTTGAATATTTTATAATATTAAATGAAGTGTTTGGTGTCTAAAAACCAGTTTAACAAACTCCTAATGTAGTTGTAGCAATTTTGCACTAGAGCTGCAATGTAGCTGATGTAACTAATACGTAATGGGAGAGTTATCATAATGCAAGTCTCCACTATTGCGAGGCAGCCTCCAACCATGTTAAATTGTTTTTGTAAACATAGACCTGCTTTCTGACCAAAGGCAAGGTCTAGGGTTTAAAATGTCTACTGTTTTTAGCCACATACTTCTGACCATTTACATACGTAATGAAAACAACCTGCTGGAACGTGGTCAGCCTCATAGTTCCAATCTAAAAACCTTTGCTGCTCAACTACATTTGGTTTAAGATTAAGGTTAAGCTGAATTATTCCTTTAACTTTTAAATATATTTAACTTGCTAATATATTTAAGGTAAATAAATGAACCATAACAACCAAGTTGTACTTTAAGGGTACATTAGGAGATGGACCTTTTATTAAAAGTGTAGGGCATTTCCTCAGCGAGGTAGGACAAATCATCAGAACCCCAGTTTTGTGTTGGCAGATAAAACTGAAATGACTGAGCAAGCCAAATCAAACTTTTCACACATCAGGTTTTGCATAACTGTGATGTTTAACCTGCTCTTTTACCACCTGTTGCTAAACCTTAATTCCAGTCCAATTGTTTAACAGGGTTACATTCGTTGGTTATGTTGAATCTACAAAAACGGAAATATTAACAACACAGAAAATGCTTTTTAAAAAATAAAAAGATATTTTAAGAACAACTAACAACTATGAAGGATAAATAATCTAATTTTCCGAAACTTTTTTAAATTCAGCTTAACACGTAACAAGTAGTATTTCTTTTATTAATAATTTTTTTGGGCAAAATATAATTTTGAGCAAAATATTATTGTTTGGAGAAATATATTTAACAAATCTTACTATTTAAAGATTGTTTGATACAGTTCTGATGCCTAAAGTGAAAAGTGTGGCAGACTTGATTTGAGCCATTAAGAAACAGAGAGGATTTTAGATTTAATCATTTTTTTGTGTTTTCACTGCTGGGAACTCCAAATATAACTACACACAGAGAATAATGTTATTCTCACACTGCACACCCAAAACAAAGCTCTCCCACCACCAACATCCCAGTTCAACTCTTGTGTTAAGGGTTTTGATAGGATGAAGCCTGTGTGTGCTTTTATCAGCAGAAATCTTGAGCACAAAGCATAATAGTGCTGTCATCTACTGATGGCAATAAGACTTTGTTTAGTAAAAGGGTGTGTGTGTCTTTCAGAGTCTTTGGCAGCTATTACAAAAGAAGTGTGTTCCTTTAAGCAAACATAATATAGAAACCAATATACAGTAGATCAGTGGTTCCTAACTCTGGTCCCAGAGCCCCCCTTTGCTGACAATTGTATTGTTTTTCCTGCTCCCAACACACCTAATCCAACCAATCAGCTTATTAGTAAACCTTTCTGTCTTAAAGTGTAGAACAGGACAGCACTAAAAGTTGCAGGACATGGAAGTTCAGGACTACGATTGCGAACCTTTGCTGTAGACAGATATTAAAAGAAATGTTACCACAGCACATTTATACATGCACTGGCAGTGACTGGAACCAAGATTAATCATGCATTTCTTGGAATATAGTTTGGCCTCCATATGAAAGCCCTCAGCCAGTTACACTCCCTCCAGGCAAATAAAATATCTTTGATATATATTATCACTTAAAGTGGAATGCAGGATAATTATTTAAAATGAAGAAAATCTAGTCACAAAAACTATACTGTCATTGATTTAGATTTATGCAGCAGTTAGTTCCAACAACACAATTTTATAGAACAGTTTTTATACAACTGTCATTCTTCTCAGTGCCAGTTGATAAGTAGTGACTTATGTTGATAAGTAAAATTATCTTGTGATTTTAATTCATATTTAGAACTTACAAAAAAAAAGAGAAACAGGAACAGAATGTCATTTTGGAAAAGAAAAAACCAACAACTTTCAGATCCTGAAGAAGTGATAACCTGCTCTTGCTCCTAAGCAGGTTTTTCTGTCCACAGCTGTGATGGCAACAACTAGAACAAAATGAAACTCAGTTTATTCTGGCAAATATTGAAAAACTGATGTTGTGACAGTTTTATAGCTCTATGGTTCTATTGCTGTGTATGTAAGTGTACAGTACTAGATACAGTACTATGCAAAAGCCTGAGAAGGTTATATTTAAGACCTGTTTAGCTGAGCAGTATACATTTTAAAAAAGTGTCGGAGCCAAATCTCCGTGGTGGAGAATCATTCAACAGACAAAGTGTTCCTCGCTCAATTGTAGCTTTTATTAAAAAAAACATTTGCAAATGGAGAGAGAGTTATTTCACGAACCCAGGGCAGTCCTGCATTCTGAAGTTCCCTCTGAAAACGTACAGTCAGCGTTCACCATTTATACACATAAGGAAACTGATTTCTGGGGCTGGCCCAGTGGAAAAATACCAGCTCATGTACGTCTATTGAAATGATGGCACTTCTTCAGGC
>JBBPCW010000133.1:23303749-23316093 GCA_037974425.1 Phenacogrammus interruptus | reverse complement strand
GGAGCAGCTCATCATTGTGCTCCAGGGATTTCCTGAACTTTGATTTGTCAAGCCCCCAAACTTTTCCTAAAATATAATCCAACTGGTCCGAAATAGGTCTGAAATAGGCTTTGAACCTTCCGTTGTCCAGGCAGAGCTCCTGGATCAGCTGGTGAAATTCCCCGTGTTTTTTACATTTTTGAAGAATGGCGTGCACCCAAACACTACGGCGTTTTTTCTTTTTTGCGTAAATAAATCGTGTAGCAGAGTTACAGCAAGCACGGCTGATGGTTGCTTAGCAACGACAGACGCATCCAGAGCGCAAGGGCCCGAGCACTTTTGGAAATAAGGAGAAAGTGACGCGCCTAGCGTTTTCCACACGTTTTAGGCGCGATATGTGAACGGCCCCTTAAGAGGTTGTACGCTATATACTTACACTATAGACATGTATCTGTCTTTGGTAACATTGTTTGCCTTGAGCAAAACTGACACATTATATATATATTCATCTTGCTGTTGATTGATGCCTGAATAGCCTCAATAAAAAGGTATAACTGTTTCTGAGGCATTATCACTCATCTTTGTTAATTATCCTTGTTAAACAAAAAATCCTTGTTAAGCAAAAACTCATGCAACTATGCTACATGGAAAATATTGCTCTGTTTTAGACTACTATCTTATTGCTGAACTTTGTTTATATATTAATGATTTACATGGTTTTGAAAGGTTTCATGAGTTAAACTGGATTTGCTTGAAGTGCGAAGACAGGCTTAAGTGTGTTTCAACATGTAAGGCAGGCTTCTTATGTGTCTTTCACTACTTATAACTGAAGAAAAAAAGTGAAAGTGACAATTTGGTCATACGTGAACACACCACAGCACAAAGTGTGAACAGCACGAAATACCTCTGCTTTTAACCCATTCACCAAGTGAAGCAATGGGCTGCTAGGAACACAGCGCCCGTGTGTTTCCTAGCTGCCCACTGCTTCACTTGGTGAATGGGTTAAATTGCTCAGTCCCTCAGAGGTGCCTAGCGGTCTTGGGAATCGAACCCGTGACTTCCTGATCACAGGACGAATGCCCTAACCACTAGGCTAACATTTAATACTCAGATGTGATAATATACATCTGACTATTAAAAATATACCACATACCTGATAGTGTAGTGATGGTTAGTACATTACAAAATACTGACCCTTGCCCTGTTAAGCTATTACTGAGTTACTAATACTAAGGTATAGACAGAAAGAGCCATGGTACTCCTTTCCATGACTGTGTGCATATTCAAATTTGATTTTCCTGAAGGCTGAGTTTTTTATCTCTAAAACAGGGTGGGACAGAGAGGAAGGGAACAGCAAGAGGTGGAATCAGTACCAGAGTGAGGAAGACAAAAGGAAATTGCATGAACCGGAGGAGGAAAAGCAGTGGATGAGAGAGCAAGAGTATCAGGTTAATCAGGAGCGTGCAGAGGAAGAGCGTCGTCGCAAAGAGCAGCTATTGGCTAAGATGCGTGAGATTGACATGCAGGCTCGGGGCCAGAACTTCTCAGAAGAGAAAAGTGTTCGTTCTCCTCAACGGCTGTCCGAATCGCAGAACCTGAATGCCTCGATCTTCAGCTTGACGCAGCATGAGGAGGGTCTGAGCATGTCTGGAGCTGGGAAAAGGGGTGGAGATCTTAGAGCACAGCAAACCAGTCAGGATCTTGACTTTGCTTTTGGCAGCTACGAACCTTCATTTGGTAAACCAGCCTCTAGAGCAAGCCAGAGCTATCGCAACCAGAGCCAGACCCATGGCCATCTGCCAGGAGAAAGAGATGGAGGGCTGGACCTTTATGAGCTGGGGAAGGACAGGAAGTCCAACCTAATGCAGCAGCTGTTTGGCTCTACAGCTCCTTCTCCTCCCCCTGAACCATCCTACAAGATGGAACTCCTGAGCTCCCCCAGCACAGCCAAACCTCCATCTGGAGTCTTAAGTGGACGTAGGAGGGACGCAGAGACGCCGACCATACTCAGTGGTAGCACCCTCTCTTCCAGCAAGAGTGTTCTCCAAGTTTCGGAGAGCCGGCCCGCCGTCAGGGCAATTACATCATTTGATGACGACATAGAGGAGGTCACTCTATGAGATGTTTTCATGGCATCACAAAAACAAGGGTCAGTTTCCTGGAGAGGCTAAGAAGAGAAATTTAAGTAGATTTAAAATGATTCCATTTTAATTAAATATTTTGAGATAAAACCAAGCTCAATGGATATCATTCTTCAGGGCTGTGCTTGTTCTTTTCTTAACCAAGTCATTGAAAGAATCTTTGTTGTTAAATGCACAGTAACAAAATCTGATGTACATTATGTTTTAAAGAGAAAGCTCTCTCTACACACTGTTGTACCATACAATTTTGAATATATTACATTTTTTGTATTAAGCAGACACTGACATGGTCTGATTATTCTTGGGAGCTGCTCTTGGCTTCTCCAAGAATTAAACTGTCTGCAGTGTGTGAAGTCACACTGGGTTCGAAGAGACATTCCACCGATTTCATAATTCATTCACCGAGAAAGGCCATTCATAGCGGTTTGAAGTGAAGTTGCATTAAAATAAGCCTTAGATCTCCTTACAATTGTATTAAACCACAGCACAAATATTGCCATTTTGTTTCCTACAACGACCAGTGAACCTACATACGTATTTCATACATTTTTTATAAGTAATATTGCTAATGATAAAACCCTGCCAAAAAATGTTTTGGTATTATTTTACCATATTATATATGAATAGACTTCTCTATTTTAGACCACTGTCTCATTGCTGCATAGTTTATATCTTAACGATTTAATAAGTGGAGTTCCCTTTAATGAAACACTGTCAGTGTACCTAGAACTAAGACCTAAACCTTAAGTGGCCACTGTGTGGCCTGGTACTCTCAGGCTCCAGCCTAGACTCCTATACTTCCACCAAATTACTACATTACGTCCAAAGCACAATAAATCTCAGTGAGGACCCAGATTTTCAACAACACCGCAGTGTTAAGGATGTCTTCACTATGTGTTTAGAATAATATTTTTTGATCTAACCATGACCTTTGTTCTATAGCACTCATTGAAACCCAGGCTCTGAATGTGTTAGAGGAGAGAAACCTTTACATTTCTGCTGTAACCACTCAGATAGAATTTGTAAAGGCTATATCTCAAACAGCAGTTACTTAGTTTGAAGTTAGTTTGAGACGGAGTTTGCAGATCTCTGTTGAGGTAGTATATTTATGTTTAATTTATTCTTTGGGGGCAGTTTGCTTCTGATAATCATGTACAAAGACAAGCAATGCCTTGTCTTCAAAGTTGATTGGTCTTTAAACCCCCAAACTTAGGGTTGTGGATTCAGGTTTTGAATTTTGGGATCTGTTGATTTTAGCTTTTCCTAGATTTTTGTGTGCATCCTTGAGCACTTGTGATATCTTTCAAAGAAAACAGTAAAGTATAGTAAAATAAAATGTTATTTGTGCACTTTTGTATATGCTGTGTATTGTGTATGTTATGTTGCAACATACAAGTGTATTAAAAGCAAATCAGAAATATGGTGATGTGACCTGTAGTGTATTTTATCCTGCTAGGGTCTTCGTTTTTTGGTTACACATGGAGTCCTGCTGGGACTGGTGGATCCATTGCATTTTGGGGCTTTTAATACAACATATTGAAACCTTTTTTGTTAAAAATTCTCAGCAGATGTTTCCTTCATCCCATTTGCAAGTAATATTATCAAAACATAATATAAGGAAATGCATCATAAAACAGGCATAACTAGAGAATAATGAACAAATGTACAAATGAAGTGAGTTTTTCCAAAACTATAGTGTATTATTTATTTGAATTTTATTTATTTATTAGTTGCATTAGAAATGTAACATAGTCTGGTTAGTTTACACAACATCAATGTGTCTGAACACATTGAACATGGCTATTATCATGAGGGGCAGAGTTTCACTGTGTGTGTGTTGCAAATGTACATCTTGCTCTGGATGAATGCGTATTGGGTTTTTCTGTCCATCTAGGGTCCACACACTTCACTTCACGCTACGTTTTGTTGCCGGCCACAATTTATGTGAAAAGATAAAAATCTGTGCTAACACTTTACTCCTTTTTCTCAGAAGCATTAATTACACAGGTCTACAGGTCAAAATCATCAAAGATAAGTGGAGGTGTAGTGTTTTTCTTGCTGATTTCAAATTTGTTTAGTTTTAGCATGTGATGAAGCTAGTTATATATTGCATGATCGTTGGTATAATTAGTATATAATAATCATATGCTGGGGGGTCAGTGTGAATGTTTGCTGATTTGTTATCCTCCCAGAAAATGAGCCAAGGCCTATTAATCTCAGTTTGAATTAATTATTAGTTTAATAATTATTAGTTTAATTTTTCTTAAGCTAAAAACTGAAAACGGGTCCCACAGACCTTGAGTAAGGGTTAAAATATATTTACATGGTGACTGAATGAACGCTGGCGCGATTTTCTCTTTGCCAGTATCTCTGGATTGCACGCCTCCTCGATTATTATGAGGACTGGCAGGATTTATATATTGTTCTTGTGAGTTTGGATTCGCCCCGGACTGGACTCTTTCAGTATTCAGTTGATGAGCTTCTCCGACTCCGTTTTCACATAAATATGCCTTCGTTGGCAACGTCATTCCTCCATTTGGATAAAGCTGTCTTGCCTCGTCGGAAATACAGTAATCCCCCACGCTTTTTGCGGTGGTTACGTTCCAAGAGCACCAGCATATAGTGAAAAAACGCATTGTTGTGTTTTGGTAAAATTATTTTTATAGTGTAAACCCTAAATATGGCCCCAAATATGCTCCCAGAACACTAATTTCATTTAAAAATCAGTTTAATGCATTACCCTTAAAATGTAAATGTAAATAAATTATCAGAAAACTTTATTGCTTAAAAAAACATGTCAACTTACGAGTAAGGGGCAACTCATCCTGGATCTCCTGGTTGCGGAGGAGGTCTCGCAAGAAGTGGAAAGTCCTGCCGCTGTCTATTCCAGCATACAACTCCTTTCTGAACTTTCTGGACCTACACTGACCATCATTGCATCAACCAAATTCAGATTTTTTTAAACGACTTTGCTGATTTTCTCACCCATCTGTCCACCCTCTCATCATTTAATATGGATTTTAAAATACATATTTCGACCTCCCTCTCACCAAAGACTGCATCCTCTCTTGAGAGCTTTGCATTTTATCAGCATGTTAATTTTCCCACTTATATAAAAGGTCACATCTTGGGATTTGTTGCTCTGGTTTCTTCCCTTTCAACTGCACAGCTGATTAACTGCCAATAACTGATCCTTTGCTCCTTTCATTTAATGTTAGACTAACCCTCTCTTTTAACGTTTCACTTTGTTAAGAATATTAACCTTGATACTCTTTCCTGTGGCATTACAAGTCCAATAAATATACACAATGTATCCTCCCCTGATGATATGGTTTTTCACTACAATCACAGCCTTAACTGAAGCCTTCTCATTCTCTCGCTACTCTGAAAACCAGACCTGTTTCCTTTTTCCACTCTGCACCCTGGTACACTCATGAATTAAGGCTTCAGAACTTATATAATAATCATATTTCCCAGTACAAGGACTGTATTGCTCAAACTAAATCCACCTACTATTCTGGTAACATTAAGAATCTCCAAGTCACTGTTCTCACTGTTCAACATGATTCTTAGGCCCCTCGACTCTCTACCTCCTTATTTGTATTTGGTTTATTTCTGTAACTCTTTAAATACATAACATTCATCAACACCTCCCATCATATTAAGCCTCCATTGCACCAATTTTCCATTTTTTTAGGCTCCCCACTGCCTCTGTAAGTTGAAACATGCCATCTAGATCTTCTTCACACATTTTTGCTTAAAGCCTGCCTGCCACCTTTGCTTCCCTTTATCTCTGCTGTCATCCACTTATGACCTTCTTAAGTTTACTTACCATTCAAATTTTTGATCTGAGTGCAGCTTTCGATACTATATCCCACACAATTCTCCTTAATAGACTGATCTTTATTGGTAAAACTCATACTCCTTTAGAATTATTTAAATCCTATACGCACTCAGTTCATCCAACTTAAAATATTCCCTTCACAGTCTTCTCTAGTTACCATTGGTGTGCCCCAAGGCTTTGTCCTGGGGCCCCTACCTTTATTTTATTTTATTTTATTATTTAAACTATATGTACCAGAAATATTAAGTCTCTTTCTCTTTTTTTAAAATCCAAGTTCAAGAGCCATCTTTTTAAAATAACATACTCTATTTAATTTTACAGTCTCTGTTTATACATTTTTTAGTCCATGTACTGTATATCATTTTATTATTGTTTGTCTTTTGTCTTTGTAACAAAAGTGTCACTGAATGTTGTGAAATGCAACTACACATAACGTAATAATGTATTATTGTGTTATGTATTGTTGTTGTTGTTGTTGTTGTTGTTGTTGTTATTAAAATGTCTCAGGGGTACTGACCTAGAAAAACACTTTTAGCTATTCTACACTGAACAACATTCAATGACACATTAACATTGAACTGCATGCCAAAACACCACCCCATTTGAGAATATTGCTTCTGTATCTTAGAAATGTACATTTCTAGACTCTATGAGCTGACTGTTTACATTTTACTACATACTACCACTACATTTGCTCATTTTATGCTACTTGAGTTACTTAACCCTCATGTTGTGTTCAAATGTACTTTAACATCCTTTATGCTTGCGGTCAATTTGATCCCATGAATTTAAACCTCCAGAAAATCAGTAAAATTGCTACCTATGTTTATGTGTCACATACTTTATATATTTTTCATGATTAGCTAAATAGTCCTTTAAGTAAAATATGCTTCCACGGCACAGGGAATGTCAAAGTTCTTTTGGAAAATAAGTTTCCCAACCCTATAGCCTCTGAACTATCAGTAGTTCCACTCTCCTACAATGTTCAGTTGTGGCCCTAAAGCAAGGGAAACTTTTTGGGAAATACAACTGCATATAGCAAAAAAACTGCCTGGGGTCAAACTGACTGCAGCGGTCACTGAAAACACATCATGATGTTCATTTTGTGTTTAATTAGCAAAACAAATAATGTCAGTCATTTAGAGACATTAAATGTTGAATGAAGTCAAACTGATACCAAACATAAGAGGGTGTCATATTAAGTAATATTCAAATAACGTTCTCATCTCACTCTCAATCTCTTTTTAATCTCAGATTTAGATCCAGAATGTAAATAAGAATGTAAATATTTTCAAACCACACCTAAAAGCCTTTTTTTTTTTTTTTTTTTAACTTTTTAGAAACTTTTAAAAAGCATTTATGTGGGATTTGTATTTATATATATTCAATAATTTGTCCTGGTGAGAATGCTGTAGTGTTTTTAATTATGAATATTTTCTCAGCCATGTGTGTAGTACAGTATATTTGTGTATTGATGGTTTGAATTGAAGTAAAGAATGAAATAGTAGCTTGTCTTTGCAGCACAACAGCATGGACCAGGAGGGCTCTGGTTCTGGAATACATGAAGCTTTCATCCAGCACACTTCTTTACACCATATTCCACTGTTCCACATCATCCTACACATAGACTGCTGTTAGCTTTTTAAAGGGGGGAGGCAAAGCACATGTTCACCCGAGCACAGGAAGCCTCTGATTGTTCACAGTTGGGCTGCAGAGGGCTTCTAGAGATACATGCATGTTCTGTGATGGCAGGCATTATAGAATGTTGGCCATTGTGAGGTCACAATAGAAAGTCTTCCATTGTGAGATCACCATGGAAAACCTGCCATTGTGAGGTCACCGTAGAACGTCGTCCATTGTGAGGTCATTGTGGAAGAGCACCATTCTTTCTACACATGTGATTATCAACGGATAATGCTGTTCTTTAGGGCCACTTGAGTACCTGATGTCCTAATTCGCCTTGCTTTGGACTGAAAGCCGTCGAGTTCTTTTCATTGTGACCCAAACGACGTATGGTCAATGGTGGAGGGTGCACTACTGGCGTCTTGTTTCATGAACAAATGATGTTAGATAAACCAATGTTGCTTATACACAAGTTTGCCTAACTGAAACAAGGGCCACTCTTAATGAACCCAGTGAGCGTACAAGCGTTAAAAGACTTCTCTTCACATTTTCCTTCAGTTTCTTTATTGTTTACAGTCGGGGGATCACGGTTGTATTTTGGAATACGTTTCCCAGCTCCCCGAGCTCGCGGTGTCACGCGTGGATTGGCTGCTCGCGGCTCAATCCGGCGCCTCACGGAGACCTTTAAACCTATCAACTGCTCCGAGCTCTGATTTGCATAGAAAAAAAGCGCGTAACCAATCACAGACGCGTCGAGAAGCCTCTTCCAAAAGCCGAGCCAATGCCTGCGCTTGGTATATTTACATATCTCGGAGACAAGCCAATGGCCACGAGGCGCTGACCTAGGTGCCGAGGAAAGTGGCCAATAGGCGAGTGCGGGGGCGGGGTCTCGGCTCTGCATATTATTAACATGTTATTACCAGAGGTGTTTTAGATATTGATCCAGTATTCGGTGGTAGTTACAAACTCACTCCCTCACCTTTCGGGTCAATACGGACCTGTTCAGTTAAAGTAAACCAAGTAAAAACAAACAAAAAACAACCAAAATGCCCAAGAGGAAGGTAAGCATTTTTTTAAAATCTGTGTTCTCATATTTTTTTCGTCGTCCCTGTATTTGAGGGGAGTAGGGGGCTCGGTGTGTCCAAAATGTCGAGCAGGTAGAGCAGAGATTAAGTTTGAGAGGGGGTGTAGAAAAAGCCCGTGACGGTAAAGCGTGTCTTGTTGGTAAGTATCGTGGCAATGTTCGTCTTTCCCGTCGACAGAGTCTGGTTTCCTCCATGATAGTTGCTTGCTCTGAGCAGGAGAGTCGCCACTTTGCTCTGCACTTGTGCTGAATGTCACTTGGCGGTGATGCTTCAGGACCCGGCTAGATCAGACCAAGCGCCCCGGCTCTCGCAAACTCGGGCGCGTTTTTAAACACTTTAACCGAAACGCAGCCGGAGCGCTCGTCTTCGATCAGCTCACCTTCGTCGATCGATAGAGAAGCGCATTATTTATTTATAGCCCTGTTTGAAACGACACCCTCCTCCTCCTCCTCCTCCTCCTCCTCCTTCTCCCCCACCATTGCGGTGCAGACCCGTATGTAAGCAGCCGGCTCGTCAATCACACTGAACCGTCTTAACTGACACGACCAGAGAGATAGAGAGAGACCAGAGAGGGAGATAGAGAGACTCTCCAGTTTAAACACACACACAGCACAGAAAGCAAGACCTGACTGTTTCGTGCAGAATTTGGGTAGAATACTATCACAGCGAACCCAGAGAGCTGGAAAAATAGGCCCAACTCACACCCACCACACACACATACACAATGCATTCAAATTGTAGGTCAGGGCTCCTAACTGAAAGTGCAGGAGCTGCTCTGCACAGGAGGACAATTCCACAAGAAATACTGGGTCTGTGGATAGAAGAGAATATCAGGTAAAAAAAACACCCACCCCCCCTCCAAAAAAAAAAAAAAACCAGGATAGAAATCCTCCCATGGCAATGCTGGGTCACACAGGTATGTTCTGTACAGGAGTGCAACACTACAGATATTTTTGGCTTCAATTCTACTTCATGTAGCATGTTTGTTTTAAAATGTTATTATTCCATTGATAGTATCTATATAATTGTATTTTGCACTTATAAAACAAACCAAACAGGAAACACATACAAATACCTGAACAGTCTTCTAAAAACCATTCCCCCTTTAACCCACCCACCAAACTGCAGAAACAGCCCAAAGTAATAGTTGTGTGAAAACTATACACTGAATCAGATGCTAATGTGAAATTTGATTAGTTATTAACTGTATAAGAAGTAATTCACTTTTTCAATGTATTGGTATTATTTTGAGTGTGTATCATGGTGAGTGAAGGATGGCGGAAAAGCTTTTCTTTGCAGCCCCTCATGATCATTTAACGTAGAAATGGTTGTCAAGCAAAGTACATTTTTAGGAGTGTTTCTTTATTAACATTTTATTTATACTCAAAAAATGTTTTTTTTCCCATTCAGAAACTCAAATGTAGGATGTTTAGCCTTTGACATTTCTAATAAGACCCACACAGAAAACATGAATATGAACTGCCAGCTGAGAGGCGAGACTTTGTGAACAGACATGGATTGTGATCTATTTTAAAACTTCTAGTCAACAAAACCTAGCAGCATAGGGGGAAAAATGAGTCTTATTACTGTACATATCAGTTGTAGTTTAAAATATCTCCATAATCCCTGTTACCTTGTTTAACTGAAAGTATTATTGTAAAATATAAACAGTGTTAAAATGGCTTAAAAACAGTTCCATAGACTATTTCTATACATGAAGATGTACAATTAAACATCAGTAATGTAACAAAAGCAAATATTAGACCAAATATTACAGTGTGCTTGTTATGCCAAGTAACCAGCTTGCAATGCTTGTGTATTATATCTCGTAATAAGTAACATACCTAATCTCTTATCGCATCATCTCTAATTTAAACACCTGTCAATCATAAAACAAAATTAAAACTACATTTTAGTTTCAACAACAGCAAATATATAATTTTATAGTTTGAATTCAACAGCTGACAGTTTGTGTTGCATATCTTGAAAAAAGGCTCATTAAAATCTTTCGAGATAATGCAAAGTGTGTTTGTGTGTTTCTGTGTGCGTGTGTGTGTGTGTGTGTGTGTGTGTATGTTTCTGTCTGTGTGTGTTTGTGTGTCTATGTGTGTTTCCTCCGTCAGTCACCTGAGGGAGCAGAGGGGAAAGACTCAACTAAAGTTACAAAGCAGGAGGTAAGTTCTTTTCTTCACACACACGTCCATAAATTGAAGTGGCCCACATGTAGATCTACAGTGACATTGAGATTTGATCACATATACTATTAGATCACCAACATAACAGTATATTTGTTCACATTACATTAACCCTAGCTTGCATGAGCACAAATTTGATTCCATTTTTCAAATCAATCAAATACTATTGCAAATAAAAAAAAATGTATTGCTTAATTGAAAAATGTCTTAATATAATAAAGTTCTTTCAGTTACACAAAACTACTGTTTTAACAAAACAATGGAATACTAATTTGATTGTAAATGAAAGTACAAAAATTACACGTAATTACATTAAGTGGCTTAATGAAGCCACTTTAAACACATAAGAAGCATTTTAATAGCAGTTTTCCCTTTAAACACAGTTCAAATATTCCTGTAAATCTTAACTTAAACATGTAATCAAATCAATTATAAAACCAAAGCTATTTGCTCCTGCCAGGGCAGTTATGTTTGATCTAGTTTGTCATAGAAAAACAAGTTCTCAGAATCCAGATCATTCGGGGTGGAACCATTATAGCAGCTTACTGTGCTAAAGGCACCAGAGAACATTTTTACTACTGGGCAGTAGTGTTAAGTTTACATTACAATAAATACAAATAACCTTAATACAGTAAATAGTGGTTTTGTGTATAGGAATACAGACCTCTCCTTATGTACTTGTAGCTGCAATCAAATACCTGGATTGGCTCTTTTTACTTCTTTAGATTAAATTCTAATGTTCACTTATATTTTTGTTGACAGAAAGTCAGGCACCGCAGATATAAATGGGTTCACGCAATTTGCATTGTTGTATAAGACTTTTGCACGATACTGTATATTAATGAATTTTAAAGCTCTCAATGTTTACACAATTTGCTTTCTGTTTCTCAGCCCACTCGGAGGTCAGAGCGCCTGTCCTCGGTAAGCCTCACCAGTTTTGAGCCATTTGTCATTTTTATGGACACATTTGAAACATAAAACATCCTCTAATAGTTTCATTATTAAAACTCTGTCCTCACGTATTTAATGTTTTTATTATATAGAGGTGAAATTAAATATCATTTTTTTTATGGAATGGAATGCTATAAAGACTGCACTGTCCAAACTGTTAAAAATGAACAAACTCAACATGCTTGATCTGCGCTAAGTATTTCATGTCCAGTTTAAATTAAATAGATCTTGTTGTAAAGACAGGAAGTGTACAGCCAAGTTTGATACCACACAACCCAGTTTAATATTATCATCCATGGTTTAGTGCATTCCATCACTCCTGTTAGGGGCATCCCCTTATATGCTTGAATATCTTTTTTTCCCCAGTGATTTGAACTGAATTCTGTTACACTTTTAATAGTGTGAATGTCATGCGTAAAAGGCTACATTTTGGTGTATTTGTATTTTTATAGGGCGTGTGTTTTTACCTTTTAAGCAGGCTGTTTGGAACAGTTAATGATATATATATATATAACATTGGAGTGTA
>JBBPCW010000133.1:23279738-23292334 GCA_037974425.1 Phenacogrammus interruptus | reverse complement strand
AACGGACTACAAAGAACACTTGTCAAAATAAGAGCCCAAAACCCAACTGAGACCCATGAATCAAACGGAACAAAACAAGGTGAAACAGAAAAGCAGTGACCTTAAGTGGCCACTGACCGAGCCGTGACAGCAGGCAGTTAGAATGAATTCTAAGGGTCTTAGTTATGGATAAATCTAAATTGCATTCTTTATTCTCATACCTTGCATATTAGTTTAATAGTGTTTAGTGAATAAATCATTGTAGTTGATGGATAACAGGCCATGAATGATTAAATAATAATCATTGTATTATAATTGTGGCATACTGTGGCAAATACAGTAATACAGAAATACAAACCTATAATTAACCCATCTAGTGAACTAGATGAGCCAACTCAAACCCTGAACTACATTATAACATTGCTTAAAATGTAAGCAATTAATTTCTTTGGTGAAATAATGACTCAAGAAATGTCTCAGAAGTCCAAAGGTAGCAGCTCCAAAAATTACTGAGCAACTATGGCCAAACATTTTAGTATCTCCAGCATCTATCACCACAATAAACGATTTTGTCTCTGTACTTCTTTTCTTGGTGAACTGTTTGTCTTAAAATAAGAAACCTCAAAGTCAGATGTCTGGCCAATCACAAAGCCGTACAGAGTTCATTTCATATAGAAATGAAAGTAAGAGTATTTTGGTCTGTACTGGCAGTGAATCTTTAAATTGCACTGAACATTGTTAGAGTTGGGTTAGGAAGGCCAGAGAGTTTCGCCACTGTGGCAGACTGGTGGAATAGTAAGTTATCGTCAGGTTCAGCAACAGACAATACTAAAGCAACACAACGTAAACCCAAAGATTTAACAGGACAGGTTTAGTATTCACGACAGTAGAGCCCTCCCCCTCCCCCACAAGCAGCACCAAGAGCCACCATTAGGCTTGGCCTGATGACCTTTGACCCCTGTTTGGCCTCTGCACTCTGAGCACCTAAGTGATCCTGACCTCCAGTGGCTGAACAAAGCTACTGCACTTTCCTGTTCCCAGGAACGATGTCATTTCCTTCTCTTGTGGAATCATTCTCAGATTTCATGATACAACATAATGTTTTTACATGACAATGCAGTACATTTTCATTACAAAATAGCCAATAAAGAAAAAAAGCATTTATATTTTGGTACAACCCTGAAACAAGACTCTTATTACCACAAAAAAGTACTTTGCTTCAAAGAAAAGTAACCTGAAGCACAATAAAATGGTAAATGGTGTGGTGTTCTAGTTTGGTTTTTTTATGAATAAAAATGAATGAATAAATAAATAAATACCCCACTAATGTCTTTAAATGGGTCCAGGCTTCCGTGCCCTTTTCTTATCACTTAAGAATATCTCACCCAGTTTGTAGTCTCCCTGTAACTACTAAATAATTACAATGTAGCAAGCCTGTGAATGTGCATATCATCCCTATTTCGAAATGTCCCAATTAAAGCATTTTTAGAGTGAGGTTCTTTATAATAAGTCCCTGGAATGAGCACTTTGTAGACATACAGTAGTTAATGCGGTACAGGCCTGTTCTGCATTAGTAGGTCGGGAGAAATGGTTATTTGATGTGCAGGTGTGTAAGGGTAGCATTAAAGGGGGATTCTATTGATTTTTCCAATTTTTTTCTGCATAATTTAACAGTTGAGATGTGCACAACGTTGTTCAGAGTGAACTGAAGTAGAACAGTTCACTGCAGAAAAGCGTTATTTCTTTACAGTGGTGATGAATGGAACCGAGGTGTAGCGATACCTGCAACACAAATACAGCCAAGTGCATACACTCTTCAGACATTTGGTTTCTATCACCAGCAGTACATTTCTAGAGAACAGAGCCTTTCACATATGACCACTAAAAACAACTCTGCTCACACGATAATGCTGGTTTAGTCATGCAAAAATTGTAGAAAAAATTGTGCCATTGCGCCAGAAACAGAAGTAATTTCTGGTCTTACTCCCCTGAAAATAGAATGTACTAATTTAACTTGATTCAAATGGGTATGAAATACCCTGCCGGCATAAGTAAACAGAAGGACAGGACAATGCTGTTTCAATGTATTTTATTCATGTGGAACCACTGGCTACTGTCTCTCTGTCCAGTTCTTTTTCTTCCCGCTGTGGATACAAGCGTCTGATAAATGCTGTAAATGTAAACGTAAATCATCACAAGCACAAAACTGTGGTGTGATTCGTGTACAACTTTCCAAATGAGGTAACACTCGTAACTGAAACTGATAAAAGGTATGAGGAAGACAGGTTTTACACCCGTGTCTCAAAAAACTGAAGTGTCAGTTTTGAGGCAAAATCCTGACATGAGGCCTTTCCATTCAGTGACATAGGCCTGGTTGTCTCAGACACAGATTATTCCTAGTCTTGACCTGAATTACAATGTCAGTACAGATTTTCCACCAGAAATCTGTTTGAGTCCACAATCCTTGTTCAATTTTTGTCTAGGAAACTGGCCAATAAAGTTGAACTGGTTTCTAAAACTGTGACGGGACAATTCCAGCAAATTATGGATATTTGGATAAGAGATATGGGGGCAGGATAAATTTAGCTTTCAAACTGACTCTGTCTGCACAGAAACTACAACTCTTGAAATTAAAGAGGTCTGGATAGTGTCAACACATAAGGATGCTTACAGGCCCAAATTTATTTTTCTTTTTAATGCTGGTGTTTTCCGAATCATACCAAAAATAAAACAGCAATATAGACCAAATGAAACTCTTATAGGACTAAGGAGATTAGACACAACTCAAAGGACTGACTAAAAAACCTTACCCTTTTCGGGCTCAGTTATTTCACAATTTTGTTTGTTTACAAAAATTGCATTCCTTTTAGTGGGTGGGTTATAATGGGCCATACTGAATCACTGGGCTGTAAATATAATGTGTCTAATTACTACACTGAGGCATGGATATAGATTACACGTGGTGCAACCCAAAGAGTGACTTTGTCTCCCTGTGTAGCGTTAAAAAAACATCAAATAAAATCTTCTTTCTTGTTTATCTGCGTCGTCCATCTTCTGTTGTTGCTATTAGCAGGGAGTTCCAGTAAGGGACGAGGTTTAATTCATTACACACCCCTGTTTTACTACCCTTCCCCCATTTTACTGCCTGCCTGTTCGGATTTGGGAGAGAAATGGAGGACTTCCGAACCCAAAAGGAGACCAAGGGGGTTGGGTTCCTGAAGCTTAAGCAAACCTCGAGCCTGCTGAGACCAGCGATGTGTATAGAACGGAGAACATTTTAAACTAAAAGCTAATTAATATTATTGTGTAGAAACTAGTGTCTTTCTCGACCTATTATTGTAGCACAAGACAACATGGCAGCGCTGGCCACTGTCAATAACAGTGAGAAAGAAGCACGCAGCTGCAGCTGAGAAACATGCATGTAAATATGCCTGTTACTTAAAAGAGGATATATTCTCGACATAAAGATATAAACAGCATTTCTGCGAC
Source organism: Phenacogrammus interruptus (assembly GCA_037974425.1). Taxonomy (NCBI): domain Eukaryota; kingdom Metazoa; phylum Chordata; class Actinopteri; order Characiformes; family Alestidae; genus Phenacogrammus; species Phenacogrammus interruptus. The sequence goes on along the minus strand of JBBPCW010000133.1, from coordinate 23,288,866 downwards.
ATGCCTCCGCTCCCCTTCAGCGTTAGCAACGTAGCCTCCTGTGTGTTTCTCTGTGTGTGTATGTGTGTGTGTGTACTAGACTGTGCTTGATATCCCTGCGCGGAGGGCTTTTTTTTGTAAGGGAGGGGAGCGTTGAGGCCAAACGAGACCTAAAAAACAAGCGCCCGTGTGCCCGAGTTTGCATTTAAGGACTCCAAAGACTCAAATGTTTCCTAAAATTGATCGTTTTTGTCCGAATGATCGCGAACCCACGTTGTGTTGGAGAGGGGACTATTTTCGGAGGGCGCAAGGGCTCAGAGACGAGTAGCCGGGACTTCTTTCGCTTCAGTGTGAGTGTGTGCGAGAGAGTGAGTGTGTATGTGAGTGTGTATATGAATGTGTGTGTGTGTGTTGGGTGAATGGAGGCGCAGCTCTTCCTGGTGGTGAACAAACACTGACAACTACAGGGCAGCCGAGCTAGCACTCGTACGGCCACACACACCTTCTCCTTCAGCCCCAAACAAGGTACAAAAACATGGCCACTGACAGCAAACACGTCGTGCAGTTGAAGTCCGGTGAGTAGGTCTGCGTTCGGCGAGTTTTTCTTTTTTATTAGAAAATAAAAATCTGTTCCCATAGCGCCCTTCTTGTGAGCTGTAATGTAGCCCGTGTATTCTTCCTCCCTGACAGAGCTGTACTTCCTAATAGCCCGGTTTTTAGAAGCTGGACCGTGTCGGGACGCGGCTGAGGTGGGTGATTATCAAATTTAAGATGATTAAGCAGCCCCCCGAGCCAGCCCGGGCCCATAATTCAGCCTTTTTTCTCTCTTTTTCAGACCCTCATTCGGGAGGTTGAGGAGAAGGAGGTAAAGCTGCACTAGGCTACTTGCCGTTGCATCGCTCTGCACTCTAGTTCAGCATGTTAATCTACCTCTGATTTCGGATTTAAATTTTAAAAATACAAATAAAATCTCCTATATATTTTAACACCACCCTGCCTTAAACAACACCGTTTTTCCTTTTACAGCTCCTGCCCAAACGGATAGACTGGACTGGAAAGGAGCACCCTGGGACTTACGAGAATTTGGTAAGGGCTCCCTATAAGTCAGAAAAACTTTTTAGAGGGCAAAATAAGAAATTGAATTTCCCGCAATTTTTAAATCAGGAGGAGGAAAAAAACGCAGCGAATGCAGAAGAAAAAGGGGGGAAATAGACAGAGAGACACTGAGAGAGCTTAGCTGAAGGTGTGAGTTTTTTGGGGGACCCCAGGTTTAAAGAGTTAGGGGGGCAAAATGTAGTAGAAATAAAGAGACGTCATGAGTGTTGTGCTGTGAGGACAGTGTGTGTGTTGGGAGGAGGGATCAGTGCACCAGTCTGTGAGTGTGTGTGTGTGTGTGTGTGTGTGTGTGTGTGTGTGTGTGTGTGTGTGAGAGAGAAAGAGAGAGAGAGAGAGCTGGGCGGGATGGATAGAGGCGCCCTGCTCCATGCAATACGGCTACACTGCCTAAAACACACGTTTCACCTCACTTTATCACATTTAAAGAGCTTTTTTTGGAACGGGATTTCACAATAGGATGACAGAAATTTGGATTTTTATTTTTATTTTTTCGGGATGGTCCCTCGCTTTGAGACTGAAATGAGCATGTTTTTGGGGATTTAAGGAGGGACAGTTGCCCAGGCGAGAGGTAAAGAGAATTGTGGTTATTGATTAGTTTATTAATTAGTGGTTTACCGTGAAGGTAAATAATAAACAAGGAGTCCTTTTAATGGGACTTGGGTTTGGCTGTAGATCTCCACAGGTCGAGGAGCTGTCGGGAATTGAGTGTTAATGCTGGACGTGAGGAAATTACTTTATTTTTACAAAGTTTCAGATTTTGCCCCTCTGTTGTTGCCGCCCCCTCTCCCTCCTTCCCCCTCCCCACCCCATCAGAAATAGCAGTTGCGTAACTTGCACAGCCAGAGGAGTGTTTTCTCTGTCGGGCTGTTACAGACACACTCGGTGTGTTTTCCAATCGTCTCTCGTGGATTTTGAAGGAGGTTTTGAGCGAGTGGACAGCAGTTAAATGTTTTTTGAAGGGTTTCTCGTGTACGTGGACTCGGAACGACTCGGGCTGCGCGCGTGTGTGTGTGTGTGTGTGAGTGAGTGTGTGTGTGTGTGTGTGTGTGTGTGTGTGTGTGTGTGTTTTGAGACTGTTGTGGATCATTTAAGGTTTCAGATGTGACGCTCGTCTCATCAGATCGTGCAGAAAGAGCGGACGCACCACCTGAGGTCGGCGCTATTTTATTAAAGCGTTGATTATTATTTCATAATGTATTTTTAAATCTATTTTTCCGACGTCTAGATGAATACAACGAGACCGGCGCAGCACGCAAATGATTTAATATTACAAATAGCCTAATTACAATATATAAAAATAATAATAATGTCAGAAATCACGTTTGTATGATAGCAGTCTTGAATAATAATGGTAGTAGTAATAGTAATGAGATCAATAAACACAAATTTTGACAAATGCAGTAGTAATAATAACGATTGTAATTACAGTAGGGTAATAATAATAATAATAATTATAATAATAATAATACATTAATAATAATTATCACTTAATTGATATTATTGATAATTACTGGTAATAAAACTAGACGGTATTAATTACATTTATTAAATATGGTGGTCATTTTAATCTAAAACAACAAAAAGGAAATAATTCCAATAATTGTCATTTCATTCATTTAAGCAGTGATGATCTTTTTAATCACGTCCGCGCACATTACACGTGCGTCGTGAATTCTACACTGTGATCAATTATTGCAGGAATAAAATTGCTTAATTAAACCTGAATGCCGTAATTTATTAGGGCAACAATACAGCTAGCGTTCATGCAGTGGGCTTAAGATACAAATCAGCAACAGTAGCTGTGTGTGTGTGTGTGTGTGTGTGTGTGTGTGTGTGTGTGTGTGTGTGTGTGTGTGCGCAAGCGTGCGCCAGCTCGAGCACAAGGGACTGGCGTATGTGGACCAATAGGATAATGCTAAATGCAATTAAACCAACATTAATTACTGGCAAGGCGTTGGAAGCGCCTGCTGAATTGGCAGATAAAGAGCAGCCTGGAGACCATAGACAGATCAGACAGATGCTGAAAGCATAAAAGACCCGGTTGACGCAATTATTTACCATCCAAAGTTTAACACCAATGGACAAAAATTGGGCCTGCTGTAAATATCAACGTCCAAAATATGCTATTTGTATGAGCGCTTGTTCATGTGACTCTGATTTAATTATCACTATTTTGAGGTCTACACAAAGGTCTTTTTATGGAGTTTGCAGAATTATATGATGAAATTCTGCACGCATGTGAGCAGGTCAGATGTGTGTGAAATTGTTTGATGTGTGTTTGGTATCAGTGCACATTTGCATGTAACATTTTGTTTGTGCGCAGGTGAAGCTATATAGACACATTGCTCCAGATCACCTGTTGCAAGTGTGTGAGCGTGTGGGTCCTCTTTTGGAGAGAGAAGTGCCCGCCAGCGTACCTGGAGTTAACTCTTTGCTGGGCGTCGGACGCCAGTCACTTTTACGCACCAACAAGAGTGAGTTTCTCTCATTTATGCACACAAACACACACTGATGAGGACAGTGTCTATTCTTACTGGGCAGGTTTAATACAAAACAATGTAATTTTACTGTTTACAGCTTGATTGTGAGCCTGCAGTGAAGTTACTCACTTGCTTACCTACTTCACTTACATATTATTGCTGTAGTAGAATAGTTTGTAGTAGTTACTGAGTAATAATAAGTATGGTCTGTATAGGGTTATAAGAAAATATAGCTCCATAGTAATAGGTGAGTTATTATTTATCTTGCAACCTGATATAAATGAATGACTTGTGGCATGTATTACAAATATGAATACTTTCCTTCTCTCTGCAAATTAGTTAGTGTGTATATATTATTCTTCTAAAGTGTTAGCAAAATGTGTTTTCTTGCATTAGTGAAAATCCACCATTGGGGCTGTAAATTCCTTTAAGGCCCTGTGCCCACCCTCACTCCCTCTGTTTGTTGACAGTGCTTGGTGTGTGTTGACAGGTTGTAAGCACGTGGTATGGAAGGGGTCCGCCCTCGCAGCCCTGCACTGTGGCAGGCCACCCGAGCCGCCAGTCATCTTCGGAAGCCCGCCCAACATTGGTAAGCCACTTCTGATTGGCTGTGGTGGTTGTGCAAACCATTAAATAAAAATTTGTTCATTCAGGTGTTGGTGACTGTATGGTGGGGGTCTCAGCTTTAAAACAAACCATGATAACAGGATGCCAACAATTCTGATTGAATAATGTATGTAACGGCAGCATGATTACTGTGAAAACTAATAGTAACATAAACAACAAAATAATGTTTTATTTGAAACTTGCATATTGGAAAAAAAGCTATGCAAAAGTTCCTATTTTTTATGCTGAATTTTTCTCTAACTAAGATAAACAAAACATGTTTTTTTAAGGCAGACAGAAAAATGCCTTATTTCTGTGTATTGTCTGTAGAGAGTGTGCTTGTTTACACTTAGTAAATCATAATATGTCATTTGGCCTTTAGACTCACAAATCATGTGTGTATTTAAAGCATATCCTATTTCTCTTTGTGTGTGTGTGTGTGTGTGTGTGTGTGTAGTGGAGACAGCCTACAGTCGGAGGCTGAATGGATCGTATCGTTTGGGTCAGCTAGTCCCCACAGCTGTTTACTCACACATGAAAATGCACAAGAGGATTCTGGGACATCTATCTTCTGTGTACTGTGTCGCCTTCGACCGGACCGGCCGCCGGATCTTCACGGTAAGGGCTGTGTGTGTGTCTGTGTGTGCAAAACTAATAGAACTAGATGAAATGAGATTGGATTATTTATGATCACAGGCTGTAGTCAGCACTACACGGCCGTGCGTTCTGTCCCAGCAGTGGTATTCTGAAGAGTAACGCTTCATTTGATTTGGAATTTCTAGGAGACGATGTTGCTGCTCAATATCCTGGCTCACTCTTGATCCTTCAGATAATGTGTGTGCATGTGTGGGTGTGTGTATGTGTATCTCCGCGACAGGGTTCATGTTTTCCAGCCGCAGAGTTTCTGCTGGCTCAAAGTCAGGAAAATAACGTAGCCAGTAGAGTTTGTTGTAGATAAATGGCTCAATTAAGCAGCTTTTTGCTCTGAGACAGAATTATGATGTTTTGTTGTTGTGGAACGCATTTTATTAAAATGTTTTTACTCATGTTTGTCATCATATGGAGAAATGAGCCTGAAGCATGCGGTGTAGATCATATACATGTGTGTTAGGTGTGTTAGGTGTGACAGTTCTTTACAGTTCAGTTTTCTACAAATTTGTGATTTGGTGAGTAATGTGGTATATTTTGATGAGCCTGCTGTTCTCAGTAGTGAATGATTTGGAGGAGAGTGTTCTGTATACTGGATCTTAACCAGTGCTCTTTTTTATGTGCCAGTATTATACGCTGCTTTTATTCTAAATGATCACACTTCATGGATTAAAAATCGCATTCTCAGGGAATTGAAACATGCCACCACAATCTCACAAATACATATTTTTTTGTACATTTCATGTATGTGAAGCAAAATGAAATGTTTTCTGTTAGAAATATTGTGTATATTATATCACCAAAATAATCGCTGGATTTCTGGATCACTGGTATAATTGATAGGAATCTAATTTCAATGCAGAAAAAATTGATTACTGTCAGCTTAAGGTAATTATAACTAGACTAATGCCAATCTGTGCAATGCATAACCAGTCATGTGTAATTTTTAAAATCTGAATCAAAACGCCTAAAATGTGGAAAATCTAATTGAATCGTGACCTTGGACCTTGACATTTGTATCGTTACAGCCACGTTTTCAAGTATTATGTGACTAATAGGGCTCCCACTATGTATTTCATTAGTAATCGAGGAATCTAACAATGATTTTCCCATTTAATCAAGTAATGACATGTACACAACAGCACACCTTTCATCATTAAATCTGAGCTATAATGAGATCCTGCTGGTTTGGGTTTTCTGTTTTTCAGTGAACGCCAACTTTATAATGACCTGTGGACACCATCTTTATTCCAATTGCAAAGCAACAATTAAGAAGGTTTTTTTCTCATATAATAATTTTTAATTATGCTGTCGTGACAGCCCCAGATGCTAATATGTGTGTTATGTAGTTATAAGGCCAGGAACTAAAACATATGCCCTCCTTGCTAAGTTTTGTTGGTCAGACTTTTTTTCTCACATCCTTTGCTCGAAGTTGTTCACCTCTGTGGTAAGAGTTCATGCACAGTGTTTAAGGGCCTGTAGGACTTCCTTCAGTTTTAATGGTTGAGTTATTTTGTAGCTTAAAAATTACTGAATGTACCTGTTGTTGAATGCTTTTGGTTGGTTAATTCTTTCCACTGCATTCTTGCCTTTGTGCTCTGATTGTATGTACAGTGACCCAACAAATTGTAAAAGCCCGTTTTTAGGTCCACCATTTAGCTCCTCATGCTTACTAATAGTGTACTTACATATTAGTTTAATAGGAGGTATTAAATGACTCATAGTGATTACATAAGTACGGTTTAATACATGGTTCTGTTCACTCAAGTGAGTTCTTTCTCGTTAGTCCAGGCATGCAGGCTAATATCAGAGATTTATCAGCAGCTATAGTTGCAAATAAAGATTATAATAGCAATAATGGGGGTTGGTATAATATTTAATGGACCTTGATTTTGTGATTAGTGATGTGATGTGCATTAAATACCGCACAGCTTTTGTATCGGCATAGAACCTCCTTTTTACTCCTACCTCAGTAGGGAAGCAGCAGTATGGGAAATGTAGGCTGATGTGCATACCCAATATTTTTAGTGCATGTGAAGTACTGTGCAAAATTTTAGGCACCCGAGAAAGTATTTATTATAGGGCAGTAAGAAATTACTTGCATTGAAAACTAATGAGAAAAATACGAATAACATACAACATGTAGTGATAGTGTGGGATCCACTGTTTTGGATCCATAGTTTGGTCATTCATTAAATTAGTCCTTGATTCTATAAATCAGTGTGTTGGCTTGAAGCATCAGGAACTAAACCTGTAATCATCTGCCTAACTACTGTTTTTTTAATGTAGTGTTTGTTTACATGCACCAGCAAAACCACCCTTAAATTGAACTGCTTGCTTAGACTTTTGCACAGTTATCTCTCTACCCATACAGGTACATAATCTTTTATTAAATATATTAATTGGGATTAAATCCACCTGTATTCGCTCTATATGTTCACTTTAAAGCTTCACCTAAGCCTTCTGCTCTCCTTGGAAACAATGACTATGGCATCAGATTTCAATTTGGATTATTTCGTTTTTTTTTCCTAATGATCACCTGCCCATTACAGTATGATTCTAATATCATTATTCTTCCCCAAACTGAGGTACTTTGCCAAGGGGAGTGGTGTTTTTATAATTAACGAATTGTCAGAAGTAAGTAAAATTGATTAAACCAATTTATCACATTTTATATGTTGGCATGTGATAGCATGGGGTGAGCACGAGGACATTTGCTCATGGTGTGATCCTAAACATTGTCATGTGCTCGTTTGGCTTGTCAGAAGATTATTTTTATGCTTCCTGAGTGGTTTGTTGTGTGTGTGTGTTGGTTTCTGCTTCTGCACTCTTGGGTTCCATTTTCTTCCGCAATAGTTTTTTAAATCTTCAAAAAATGGCTGAACAGAGAAGATTACTCCCTCCCATCTCTCCCTCCCTTCCATCTCTTTCTCCTTCTCTTTCTCCTTCTCTATCCCACCCCCCTCCCTCTCTCTCTCTCCCTCTCTCTCTCTCTCTCTCTCTCTCTGTTAGGGGGTGTGTCTCTGTGTGTGTGCATGGTTTCTTTTGTGGCTCTGGCAGGGAGCCAAGAATAGAATCGTCATCTCCCTCATATTCCAGCTCTATTAGCCAGTGTGTCATTGGCATTCCGTCTGTGCTTAACATGCGTCTTCAGGAATGCGCCTTTTGCTACACGTCCCCAGGCCCCACGCCGCCACTCTTCAACGCGTTCCATGTGCATTTGAAGCAGTGAAACGTGTGCTGTGTATCAAACTGCTTTTATGCGTTCGCAACTCAATCAGCACACTTTTTTTAATTGTTCCGAGATTCGGCATTGTCACACTGGAAGGCGTTCCAGCAAAGCTGTAGCAGCATTTGTGTGTTTGAACTGGGCTTCTGCTCCTAATGCTTCATTGTTTCTCTGTAAGATGAGTCTTAAATGAAGTTGAGCGCTGCAGGTGTCGTTCTCTTTTGTCTGCTGCTGCTTCGCTGGTTGTTGTAAGAATTTGTCCCTGCTGCATTTTCACATACTGTCAGTTCCAAAAGGTGACAGCCAAGGCGATTGATTGAGTTGGTATTGAATGTTTAGTTAGTGAAATACACCCATGGAGGAAATAGACGAGTGGAAATGGGAATCAGATGTAATACTGTGTGTAGAAATTATATCTATCTGCATATATATATATATATATATTTGTATGCAAGTACTGTTTAGAAAAGCAACATTGGAATAAATACAAAAAAAATAAACAGCACAGTACCTATACACTTATACTGTTGGCAGGTGGTTTTAATGATTCTTCAGTTAGTGTTTCACACAATTATCATGTTGTGGTGTAACATTGAAGAGTTTGACCAGTTGTTGAATTATATAATATGATCATATAATAGCTATATTAATAATATATTTTATTGCAGGTTTAATCCTTTATGCCTCCACTGTACCCTTAAACAAACTGTGGGCTTGTGTGTGTTATTGAAACTGCTGATCTGTTGTTAATGGTCTGTGAAATCAGGCACATTCACCAGCAGAAGACTTACACACACAAGTAAAATTTTTCAGAACTGAATTCCATCTTTTCTGCTGATTCCAAACTGATTAAAAAGTTTTTATTAAGCCTTGTGTCACTTCCACCTGGAGAATTAAAATTCACTATCATTTTTATTTCATTGGATTTTACCTGAAGTTAATTTATCTTGTAATTGACACATGTTATGCATTTGTTGCAGATGTTACTGGTGCTCACACTGTGTGTGTGTGTGTGTGTGTGTGTGTGTGTGTGTGTGTGTGTGTGTGTGTGTGTGTGTGTGTGTGTGTGT
>JBBPCW010000133.1:23034443-23046162 GCA_037974425.1 Phenacogrammus interruptus | reverse complement strand
TACAGAAAGGTCAGATTTTTTTTGAGTTTACACGAGTGCTATTCAGGGGCTTTTGCACATACTTGTGGGGTTCAAGCCACTAGCATTAAAGTAACAAGTAGGAATGAACAAATACTGAGACATTCTAAAATTTATGCAAATGTTTATATGTAATAGAAAATGTTCACTGTATGTAATTAAAAACACATTATAATGCACAATAATGATGCATAAAGGAGGCATTTTCATGAGGGTCTCAGACTTCTCCACTGTGTGCGTATGTGTGTGTGTGTGGGGTGGGGGGTTCAGGCTTCTTTTTGAAGCAGGCAGCAAGAATAAAAACACGTAAAAATGAGAGTTTTGTTACATGAACCCCACATAAACATGGACCTCAGGAAATATTTAAGTTTTTAAAATGATAATTTAATAGAAGATAATGTAGGTAATGTAGGACACCAACAAAACAAAACATATTCTACATTTAGCCGCTACAGGACGTTGTGTGACCAGTTTAGTTTAGTGCTGGCTTGTTCTTCTGCATTTCCCCTGCACTCGCAGTAAAATGAGATAGTTATTATAGATTACTACTGGAGAGGAAACTAGATCAGTGTAGAAGTTTCATAAAGCACGTGAGAAATCATTTACTGTATTATTACTAGAATACTCCAGTATTCATTTTTCTTGTGTAAGTAACCAGCCCTCTGTGATCTGTTCCTGGGTCAGTAACATTGAGAGGAACGAGATGTGACCTCCAGTTTCATCACAAACCAAAGCTGACCACTGATGATATTTTATTTGGTTCACCAGAAGATTCTCCTAACCACAACTGTATAATGTCTGTGTATGGTGTTTTCTTAAATAATCATTTTGCTGTCCTTTAAACATTGATTAATGTTGAATGGTACCTTAACCAACACTTGTTTAATCACTGTCCCATAAAAACATGTATCTCCAAATTGGTAACTTTACAGGAGGCAAAAAAATTCTTTTTTTCTAATATAAATTAATGTCATTTTGTTAAAGCCATTTGGGCAATTTCTTCTGGTCTGTTCATTATGAAACATGATATTCATCATGATACATGGTTTTGGTTGAATGGCGATAATATAATATGTATAATAATATGTAAATAATTTAACTTTTAATCTGCATTTTGAGCACAGCAGAAGAGTTTTCTAGGACAACGACATCAGCAGGTTTTTGCGTTCGAGGGCTTGTTTGCCGGTAGGTTTAAACATGCGAGGAGCAGAGGGCTGGTACCTGCAATCTTTTCCTGCGCTGTATGGCAGGTCACCCTGGTCTAGCTCTCATTAGCATGCTAATTAGCTCCCCACTGGGTTTCTGCTGGAGCAGGTGGGAGGTTACAGCCAGGTCATTGGGGCTGGTGGGATCTCTCTCTCTCCTTCACACACACACATTTGCACTTTCTCCATCATTTCTCACCGCCCCCCCCCCCCTCCCCACACACACACACACACACACACTCTAGCTATTAAATGAATGTTACCCCAACTCTCCTTCCTTTCCGTCTTTCCTCTTTGCCACAACATTTCTTTCTTTTTTTTCTCTTTTCTTCCCACGAAAACCAGCTACAACTGGGCCAGACAGAGCCAGACAGCGGGGTTTAATCACCCCAGCACAGGAGGCAGGTAGAGAGAGGGAGGGAAAGAGAGAGAGAGGCAGAAAAGGCAAGAGAGAATAATTCACCATTACACTGATCTCTACTCACTGTTCTTCTTCATAGCTTTACATGGACGTGACCAGCTGACCATTACTGCTGCCCATATGCCACATTTCCACCATGCATTTGTAAATGTTCTGTTGTCTTATTCAGGGTGACAGCCCGAACGCCAGCTTTCCAGATCCAAATGACAGAGCCATCTGTCACATGTGGGGGTCAGAGAGATTTATTCTCTGTTTTTCTGTGGTTCTGTCCATGAGGACTAGGAGGCTGTGTGTGGAAGAAAAAGAGTGACATGTCTGACATGGAGAGTTTCTAGTTCCCATCACCCACCATAAAGACAGTTTCTATTTGTTCGTTCCTGCCTGTTCCTGTGTTCATTAAAAGACCTGAAGCCTTTTAACATGGATGTAATTCAACTAGAAGACGATGTGCAGATTGTAGTAAGTATTCACAAGTTAAAGATGTGATCTAGAATTAGACCACTATTTAAATAATAATAATAACAATAATAATAATAATAACAATAAGAACAACAACAACAACAAATATTATTATTAGTATTATTGTTATTATTAGTACTATTATTATTAGTATGTTAGAGAGGCTAACTCTGGAGTGAGACTAACACCCCCCCGGACCCCCTAGCCCTTTCTTGCTGTGCCAGATTGTGTGTTGACACTTGAAGCTGTTGTTTATTTAGTCACACCTGGCATCCTGTGTGTTGCTGTTTCTGAGTGCAGTGGGATTTTCTCTGCAGACTTTTAGTGAGTCTTATTCATTACAGTCACGTCTGAGGGGAAACGATCTTTTCCTGAAATTGCACTTTTTTCCAGATTTGTGCCAAAACTGGGCCTCCACTTTTAATTCCCCCTCCTTTTAATGCATTACTGTTAAACACACCTGAAATCAGAACACTAGCAAACTCACAAGTAATAAAGACAATACAAAGCACATGATGATCCCACAACACCACTGTCACTGTAACCAAATGTGGCTGCTCAGTTTGAGAATCAGAGGTGAAATTAATGGTATTATTACTTATTACAATTATACAATGTATGGACAAAAGTATTGGCACCATTACACCTTTAAGGACATTGCATTCAAATATTTAATATGGAATTTAAAATGGAGTTGCTTCCCCCATTGCACTCTTCTTGGAGGGCTTTCCACAAGATTGTGGAGTTTCTGTGTCCACAATGATGGAAGCATGGCGTTGTCCACAATGACTTTGTCCACAATTAGTATGCTGAAGCATTAAGATCATCCTTTACTGGAAGTAAGGGGCCACCAATACTTTTGTCCATACAGTGTATTTCAGGGGTCGTCAGCTACATTTGTCCAAGGGCCAGAGTTTTTCTTGGCAGACACTGTGAGGGCTAGACGCTCATCTAAATTAAAATACAGTTAATATTGTATTTTAAGTAATACATTATTTGATATTAATTTTCCTTCCAAATTTCTGTTATTTTATATCATTTGTCAATGCTAACAGACTCATATTACCTGTACTGCAGCAAGCCATTATATACAATAATAATAAAAATATAAATATATAAGAAATAATATATAATTTTAAAAGAAATGTTGAATGAGAGTTCATCGTCATTTTTGATTGTGTAATGTGGGCTGGTGTGATGGGCAGATGACATGCACAGATAAAACGTTCTTTGAGAATATATTTCTTTTAATGAAAAAGCAAAACTGGCAGCCACACAGTGCAAAACATGAAACTTTGGGAAAAACAAACTCAGATATTTCACGGTAAACACATGGATTATCAAAAATTATATAAATATCAGGTCCTCCAGTTGACAATCACTGGTGTATATGATGAAAAGAGAAATCATCTTTTTTCCAGGAAGACGTGGTCTAAATCAGACTGTTGTGTTCTGCTGTCTTCTATAGTAAAGGGAAACCTAAAATTTAGGAACAATATTCATATCTGTTTTATCTATATTTAGATAATATATAAAATTGATAATTCAATTTTATAAGCGTTATATATAAAATTGAATTCAATGTACATCCACTGCAAATCACATTTACACATGGTTTAGTCTGATACAGTACATTGTCTATAATGGTCCTGCTCTGCTCCTGTGCAAGTTTTGTTTAGATTGTAGGAGCAGAGAAGATTGTTGAGGATTGCTTACTCTTATTTCAAATGACTGCTGGCTTTTCTCTTACCTTCCTTATCAGTATTCTGACAAAATCTTGGGTGTGATTCCATGAACTTCCCAATTGTACAGTTATCAAGCCAACTCTGTGCTAGGGCATTTTCCAATCAATGTTGTTTAATAACGTTTTGCTTGAGAAGTTTAGGAAGTAGCTGAAGCTGCTTTACCTTCATCATGATGCTACTAATTGCAGTTTAAACAAGAACATGTTTTTTTATAGTAGAATGTGAATGTGAATTATTTTGTTACATGTATGTATATGTATGTTGTACTGATGTACGTCGCTCTGGATAAGAGCGCCAGCCAAATGCCGTAAATGTAAATGTATATTTTATACATCATTTTTTAAAAGTATGGTGTCCATTAATCTCTATCCATCTTGCTTTTAATTATGAATACTCATGTTTTCCTTGCTGTACATGTTTCAGGTCAATACTGTAAGGAATGCTTGTTTTAGTTCTTTCCTTATTTGCGTCTCAACCAGCAAGAGCCTCTTTGTTGCCTTTTGCTCTCGTCAGCAGGGGCAAATACTTTTTAACCTGGAGGCCTTGTGTTTACAGACATAGCGTACTAATGGCTGTTGAGAGAGTAAATGAATGCGTGAAAGAAGAATGAGGGAGTTTTTTTCTTTTCAGTTCAGTGGTAGCATCCCAATATGTTCCAGTACTTAACCTTGTAGCTCCAGTGCAAAACTAGATCATTGATTAGTTCTGAGGGAAATTGGTTTGAAGATTGTTTTTTTTTGTTTTTAATTCATCATCCACAATATAACAGTTTATGCAAATGACCTGGATTCGAATACACAAAAAGCAAAAGTGAATTCTACTAATATTTCATTAGTGTTAATTCAGTTCACAAAATTTAATTCATTAGGGGTTCGGGGTATTGTTCTTTTGTGGAGGAGAGCAGTCTAGACAGCTCTGTAAGAGTCAACTGCTCTAACGACCTTACAAACCTCACTAGACAAACAAAAGTGAATGTACCACCAGGACAGACAGGCACGGGCAACACTAGACATTCTGGGCCCTCTGAAATGATACAATATTGGGCCTGTAACATTATATATTTTATGTGGTGTTTTCTGAGGGCCCCCTGTCACTGTTGGTCCTGGAATTGTCTTAAATCCAACCCCCCTCCACCCCCTCAACCCCTCACACCACTACCCTGGCCCTCACAAATGTGGCTAATAAAATATTCCAGTCAGTGAGGCGCATAAAAGACCCAGCTTTCATTACACGATGAGTCAAAAGACTTTTAAAGAGTTTCATAATAACGGAGTGCCCTGTGCCCAGTCATGTGATCTAGAGAGGTAGGCAGCAGGCCAGAGTATGACGAATGAGTATGAGGTGCAGCAACAGAATAGATTTATAATATAGGATACAAGGTCTGGAACAACCCAGAACATGACACACCACATATTCTCCAAAAACTGTAGAAAAAATCCCCTTTCAAGACGAGCTGCACCAGATCCTATTGTAAACTAATCTGATATTGAAATTTACTAACAGTTTGGTGGTTTCCCTGCTCAGCCCACCTTAATCAGCTTATCTGATAACTTCCAGGTGTAGTAAGCGTGTTTGAGCAGGACAATGACCAAACCAAAATGACCAAAGTTGGACTTCAACTCTTCTGGTTCACAGCTGGACCCCCCCTTTTTTCCCCAATGCAGCTCTTGATGTTCTCCTGCACTGCACTTCTGAATAAACATCTTAAATAAACATAAACTGCTCATTAACAGGTTAAAATAGGGAGGAGAGGTAGAGTGAATATACACAAACCCCCACCTCTACGGTCAACGACAGGCCCACCTTTTAACCACAGGAGGCCTGATTTTTAGGGAGTTGTCCCTGCAATCAGAGGTTACAGGTTCAAATCCCAGGACTGCTAGTGGCACCACTGAGGTACCCTTGAGGAAGGTACCGTCCACACTCCTGGGTGCTTCACTCGGTGAGAAATAATTTCAAAATTGTACACACCATGTGCTGTGCTCTGTTGACACATCATTATGAGGGATGCACTTTAATTTTTAAATAGAAGCCTTCCCGATTTTTATCTAGGACACTAGGCAAGCAAAGACTAAAATAACATGGTTCCACCATCAATAGGACTAGCGACCAATCAGCTCTCAGCTCTTCTCACTTCGACAGGAACAGACGTACTCTGTTTGGACTGTTGTTGCAGAGCTGGAACTACTTAGCTAAATTCTGTAAATTACTCTTACAAAACCAAGCGCTGGCAGTACCAGCGTCACAGCGTAAAGATGCATCACAGGAAATACGTTATCATTCATGGTCAGGCTTAAAATCTCAACTGATTAACTTTTCTAAAAATAACAGGTGATTTATTTTGCTTCCCAGATTTCTGCAAGCCCAGACAGTCCAGTGAGTCACTACACCTCTGTGCGTAAAAACGAAACTTTCCCAAACAACTCAAATAACTGAACCGATTCTTATGAACAGTCTGATTCATTTGTGGACCCTAAACCGAATGAGTATGACGCTACTTGGACTTGAGCGAGACCAGCCTGATTAAACACAAAACCCAGAACAGTCAGGGTACATATTCCTGTAGTGTTTTTTTTTTTTTTTTGCTGTTTCTTTTTTATAATTATATGTTAATAATATAACATTATTTATAACATTGTATACATAGTATAGTAGTCTACAATATAGTTTCTTATATAATTGGTAACAGTAGACTGAAAAGTAAAAATGAACATTATTAAAAGGCCTCTGTAGTGCCTTAGGAACAAAAAGATTCATTTCAAACCCTTTAGTTTGACTCCTATCACTGGATGAAAAGAATCAGGTTGAAAAGAGTCGAGTGGTTCAGGAATCGAACGTCTGTGGTATAAAAGGGCACAGCGTCTCGGTTTGGCCAGACCAGCTGGGGGCATCGAGAGGAGAATTTTAGTCCTGCTGTCGTTTGCTCGTATTTTTGAGGGATCTTTTAGGGGTTTTGTTTCAGCAGTAAACATGAAGGAGAGGAGGAACACGCAGCCTTTGGTGGTGAGATGTAAACTGGTTCTGGTTGGGGATGTACAGTGTGGGAAGACGGCCATGCTGCAGGTTTTGGCTAAGGACTGCTATCCAGAGGTTAGTGCTGCATGATGAATTGTGCACGTCCCAAAGCTGTTTTAGTGCACGTGTGACAACCTTATCTATTCAATGGCTCGAGCTGCTGACTGGCATAAGCTTGTCTCGTGCAAAAAAGTCCCCATGTCCAGCCTATAACCATGAAGATTTAAGAAAAAGATTTATTTTTTGCATGCATAATGTTGCTTAGTGATAAAGAGCATATTTTGCCTCAAACATTACAATGCATTAACCTGTATGTGCATGTATTCAAAAAGGAGGATGCATTTAAAATGCGTGCTCAGTGTCCATTGCCTGTTACTTGTATCTGGCCAGCATCAGCAGTGTGTGCTGGACTGCTGGGTTTGTGTTGCACTGATAGGGGTGTGATTTATTTCGCAGACGTATGTGCCCACCGTGTTCGAGAATTACACAGCATGTCTGGAGCTCGACGACCAACGTGTGGAATTGAGTTTGTGGGACACATCAGGTAAGACCTCATCTGCTAACCTGCATGTATCAATAATGTTCAAATGTTGATGCTGTTCTCTTAAAATGGGGTCATTCCAATGAAGGTGAATGTATTATTTTGAATTGATCTGATGCTGCAGTGCATATTGAGGATGATCACAGATCAACTTGTCGCAGCCAATAGTTGAACATTCATAGCACAATATCAAGTCCTTTACAGCATGATCTGAAGAGCTTAATCATTTAGGCATCATGTTGCAGTGTGTAAATTAATACATGCCTCAGGTCTGAATTATGGTCTATAGTGTGCGTCTCATCTGCAAGCCTGTTATTAGCTCACTGACCTTTCGAGTGAGCTAGTACGGCGTGGAGAGAATGTCGATTTGTGGCCTCATCTATGTCTGTGGATGGTGCCTTTTCACGCATCCATAATTGATCTAGTATTTCAGGTGCAGTTGTGCCTTTCTGAACATTATCTAAAATCTGTTTGGTTTGTGTTTCGCATAAACACATTGTGTCAGTTGGTCTTCCTTAAGCATAAAACCTTAATAGATTGGTTTGTAATAAAAGCGATGGTTATAAATGGAAGCATGACAATGAATGCAAATGGTTCTTTGCATGATTAAATTCTTATTATTATTCCTAGATGAATGAACTGCTGTATGCAGTTCATAAGGCAAAGCACTAAAATGACAAATGTGTCAATGGACAATTTTGGTTCCATTAGTCATTTTTCAGATGCATTAATAAGTTGCATTATATTCATTAATGTTCAACATTTGAAGTGTATTCATTAAAAAAATGCAGTAATTGCCTTTTCCAAATTATAGATACTCTAATGAGGGCTTAGCTCCACCCACACAGGACCTCACATTGGTCAGTTATTACTGGAAGCTAATTTGCTGTAGAATCTGACCCAAATATCTGTATTAGCCTATGTCCCTATGTTAACTTACAAACACTATCACACAAATGGTGGCTGTTTTCTGGGTAATGCAGTTTTGAGGCTTGTGTTTTTCTCAAAATCAGCCTTTTTTCCAACTATATTACTCATAACTAGATTTATACTAGATAATGTACTGCAAAGTGATCTTATTTTTTGTATAATTTCAGTGCAGGGTGTTTCCTCAACTAAACAATAATAAGAACATTCAATTATATGTTAATAAAATCTTGTTTCTGGTTTTAAGGAGTATGTAAATACATGCAGCTTTATGTACATAATGTCTCGTTCCAATTCCAAGCATTCCAATACAAAAAAATGTGTCTGCATTTTAGTAAGCAACTGGTATAGCTTTTTACTTATTTATTGTTTAAAAAAAAACTGTGGTGTCCTGCATACCTATAGAGAACAATTTTTGACAAAAAAATTCTTTACACGACTCAAAATCATTTTTAATTGTTACATATAGAAACTTTGTGAGGTATAAAATCCTTTTTGTTTATGGTCCTAATGATCCAAATAGGATCATAAGCTGATTTGCAATTCAACAAAGCTGTGGAAAACTCAGCAACTCCAAGATTTCAAGCACAATAAAATATGACTTCTAAAGTGCCTTCAGTGACTGACAATTGGACATTTAGTCCAGTGACAGTTAGATGTACTTGTCTGCTAAAACTTTATTCTATTTAAAGTTTATTTAAAGTTACTGAAATTGCGCGCACATTCCTCTTGACTTACAAATGCTGAGTTGTACTGTAATGTGAGGAATCCAGATTCAAAGCAGCGTTCGCACTGAAATTCAAATGAGGTCCACCCCACTCGTCTTCATTTCATTAGGCGAACTGTACAAGCCGGTTGGCACAGCAAGCTGGAATAGTAACACTAAGACTCATTATCTATGCTAATGCTAGACTCCTGCTGGAGAGTAGCAGGCATACATGCAACAGATGCTCTCTGTACAGCTAAAGCTTTTTTTTTTTAAACTTATGTATAAGCTCAGGCAATGGATATTTTAGCAGTGGGTGGGATCTTAAATCATTTATCTGTATATTTTAACAGCAGACTGACGCACAATATATTGTTTCTATATCATTATTGCGAAACAAGCCCTTAAAATACAGATGTAGCCAAAGGCCGCGACATGCAAATGAGTGTCCCTGGGGTTTTGATGCAGGAAGATATTCATGTATTCCAACAAAAGTATAATTCTGGTCAAAATAATTCAGGCCATGTCACATTATTGATTCATCTGTGTGTTTTGGAATGTATTGCTATGCATATATGCATATCACAGTGGTGGCAATGCTAATATTTCATCCATAAGCCTAATACACAGTATGTAAAGCAGTTAGAGATGGAAAACAAAATGCTGCTAGTGATTTTTTTTTCTTTTTTCAGAACATAATCAAAGTGCAAGGAGGAAACTCATGGCTGCTGTGTACCTGTGTTTTCTTTTGTGTTTTTGTTTTGCAATCATCTGTTGTATGCAGTCCGGAATTGAGGGAGCACATGGGCATCCAGTCAGTCTGGATGTCCCGAGGGCATCCTGTTGTAGCACGCTGACCTGATTACAGTGAACTGTGTTAGTGCGTGTTAGTCTGTGGCGTTTGCATCCGCATGCCTAGTGTTGGCACATGACGCGTCTGGGATTTATGTGCAGAATGTACGTCAGCTAGGGCTGGGCGATATTGCAGAAACATTACTCTAGTTAGACGTTTTTCAATACATGTATTACAACACATAGTTTGGTTAGTTGGAGCAGACAGCATTCATTCATTTTGAAACAAAATTTCCATATGAGCTGCAAGACTGGATTTTCTGCGTTATTATTTAAAGGGGCAAAAATACTAGAAGGATAAAAGGATAGAAGGATGATGGCATAATGGACTGACATCCTATCAGCTACTGGTTACTGTTGTTTAGGCTCTTTGTTGTTGTTTACAAGCTTTCTGTAGTGGCAGATTGTCTTTTAAAGAGGCATGCAGTTGTTAAAATGGGACAAAATATTGTGGCTTTCAGTATACTTTTTCTGGAACATTTAACACTAAAAATACAAAATTGGACCAATTGTAGAGAACATGTATTGTTGTATTGTATTAATGTATTTAAATACTCATCCACTATGCTGGCAAAAAAAATACCCTAAACATATTGTATTGTCAAAATTTCTTTAAAGAATGTGATTTTATACTTTTGCAATATTGCCCCCTTCACATAGTGTAGTCAGTATATTATTTATTGTGACCACATTTTCACGTACTCTAAACAGCCAAGCCTAAAGCAACCTACAGCACACCCTTTATTATCACTGGGTATCGTCGGTATGGCGCATTGCACTGGATGCATCTATGGTTTTAGAGAGGTCCTCTGTATGAGTGTGTCTACGTCTGTGCGTGTGTCTCCTACTAATTCAGCCCATGAGCCAATATCAGAAAGGCTGAATGAAATCCGGCCTACTGGGACACCTCCCGCCTTTAATCTCAGCACTCACTTTTTGATCTGATTGGTGTGTTGGGAGACGCGCCAGTGGAAGGGCAGAGTGTGCTTTAAGGGATGAGCGCGAAATTTGGGAGGGGATAAGAGAGCAGAGCCGGGATCCAGACAGCTTTCAGCTGCTCGCCAGGCCTGCAAGCCCAGATTTAGAACAGCCTTTCACACTGGCTTTTTACTTCAGTGTTCTCAGATTTGTTTGTTCACCCAAATAATTTAAAGCCAGACTCCACTCAGACCTCCATTCCACCATCAGCTCTAGGCAGGAGGGTCTTCAAACTGAGCTTTTTCTGTTCTGTAAAAAAATATTAATTTATTCATTTAAAAAAATAGAAATTATTATTTAACGGGGCTGAACTATAAAAAAGAAGAAATCAAAGCAAGTGGTAAAACTAATCAGTTCAAATAAGATGATGCTTCAGCTGCTTGTTACTGTGCCGTTACTGTACACACTGTATTAGTCTGAGTTTAGATTTTCTATGAGGTGAGCAACATCTCCTGATACTCAGTGTTCTGGATATCAATAACATACAAAATATACTCCGAACAGTATGTAATTGATCAAAATAATGTTAACACCCCATGATACTGCCGATCATAAAGAGTATCAACGGATGGACTAGAGCTACATAAACATACATGTTTTGTTGTCTGTTTTGAAATCTTGGCTGGTTGTATATCAGTGCTGACCTATAAGTGTGATGTGTTTAAAGTGTCAGAAAGTGCAGTAGACCTACATATATATAAAATAACCATAAAGGCTGATCAGAAAAGCCTGTTCTGCAGGACAGGAGAGCCTGGACAAGCCTTCGCGTACTTGTTCGAGGAATTTGTTTAAAAAATATTGATTAAAATCACTACCGTTATTGTGCACAAAATCACTACCGTTATTGTGCAC
>JBBPCW010000133.1:23016830-23027609 GCA_037974425.1 Phenacogrammus interruptus | reverse complement strand
TCATGGTAGCTGTGGTTCTACCATAGTTTTCATATACATATATCACTTCATAGTTACCCAAAAAAACATGAAAACCATAGTTATTTAATCATAGTAAACCATGGTTAATTTTCGTAAGGGTTCTGAAGGCGAAAGGGGGTCAAACACTGTATTAGTATGGTGTTCCTAATAATCCTTTAGGTGAGTGTAGTTATCAATTTTAAAATTATAACATGTTAAATAACTACTTAAAAAAAATAATCAAATTAGAGTAATGCATTACTTCCCAAGAGTGTTGCTAATACTAGAAGTCAATAATCAGTAGATGTAGCTCTTCATTAAAGAGGAACAGATTTGTGGACGTGGTTTGGGACGCAGTATGACTCAGCATGAGATATTAAAACAAGCAAAAAATTCACCTTGTGTTGTCTGAAACAGCTTCTTGTAGCTATGAAGTTTTGTTCATTTTAATAGCTGACAGTCATAAACCACATCCACTGGTCTGCACCATGTTAATGAAGAGTTCTGGCTTGAGTGGGTTGAGATGGCGTTGTACTTTTATGGAAACAATTTAGGTGGCTGTTGTGTTGCTTAGTTTCTAGACCTAGTTTTTTGCGGCTGAACCATTCCAACAAATGAGCTCCTCTAGTCAATCTACCAATCTTAGCTGTACTGGCTGAACGAAAGAACAGATTCAAAGAATATCCGTGCAAGTTTTGTTATCATTTCCCAAAGTCAGCACCCATGGACTTTTGCTTTTCTCTTTGATCTTATTTCACACCCAGTTCTAAGCAAACTAGAGCTCAACTGCCCCTCAACAAAGGGCTCGCGCACAGCGAGGCAAAGAAGGTTTTGGTGCACAAATACTGTTCAACCCAGAGCATTTCTTCAGCACCAAGTGGGTGGGCACATATCTGTATCTAATGATTGGCAGTACAGGGAAGCCTTTATGGAGGGGTGGGCGGAAGACGCTCTGCAGATGGTAGATTCCGAGGCTGTTGCTGTGGAAACAGGGGGACCAGAGGTATTGCGCGCGTGGGGCGGATGCAGGGCGGTGGGTGGCTTACTTAAGGATTCTGAGCGAGAGTAGGAGCGCCTTTCTGCCCCCAGCCCCACAGTTCCCATTGCATAAGCCACAGAAGGAAAAAAAGCTGGAGAGAAAAAGAGAGCAATAGATCGATGGGGATTTAGGGCTCAAGTGTCATTTTCTTCTCCTTTAAAATGCCAATAGAGCAAACTGGAAAGTGGAAGAGTGTGCTTTTCACCAGGATGTGCAGATCCGTATGTGAAGTGAAGATCAGCAGGGAAAATCTTCTCTAGTAGGGCTGCACAAAGCATAATTGGGATTGCTCCACTCTACTCATCGCAGCTATTTATACAAAATCACTATGATTGCATGTAAATCGACAGGACCAGCCTTTTCCTTCACTGCACTGTATAAGCCTAAATTCAGATTGTGCATCTTTGAATCAAAAATGACCTTGTCTGAGCAACAAGCAGCGCGAGTGAACAGCAACGACAAACCCATAGCGCTCTCCTACTGTATTAGCAAAGCTGTCTGCACCAGCTGTATTCGGCAGAGCGTGATGCGCTGTGCCATTTTTGACAGGCGCTTTTTTTTTTTCCCTGTTTTTGACGCGTCATGTCATATCACGCTAATGTTCCACCTCAACAAAAATAGGCTTCTGCTGTTAAGCCAGCTGCCTTTCATCAGGACACGGTTAAACTGGCCAAAAACGGATGAGGATAAACTAATCCATGCATAGAAAAAAAGAGAGTTGGTGTATTAACCAACTGGAAGTTATAGATAGTAATTCGGATGTTTGTTTGTATATCCACTAGCACTGCATTTAAATGTGTGACACGTGTAAAATGTGTATCCTAATATAAATTCACACTGTTAGCTGATGGGTCTGGCTTTAGTTTGCAGTTGGGACAAGGTGCTAGGTTTGATATAAATATAAATATGCCACCACAGTATGCAGCCAAATAGACTTCTCAGGTCTGTCAATATGATATAACACATACTAGAATCAGTAAAATCCGATATAAAATGTTGGCCTGTATAAAAAGTTCTCCAGTATTGGTCTTGAATTGGTTTAATTCCTTGAGAAAGCTAGAAACCCATCAATCATGGTTATAATATGATTTTTATATATCCATTTGTTTCCTCTGGTTTGGGATTCATCCTGACTAAATATCTGTGCTGCATGGTTCATAGATTTCAGTCTCTTTTCTGCCTCCACTGATCCACATGATTCACTTGTGTCTCTTATTTCAGGGTCTCCGTACTATGACAACGTGCGGCCGCTTTGCTACAGCGACTCAGATGCGGTTCTGCTGTGCTTTGACATCAGCCGTCCAGACACTGTGGAGAGCGGTCTGAAGAAGGTGCTGGGCCATCACTTAATGCACTGTCACCGTAATACTGTTGTACTATGGAGGACAGGCTGAGAATTCAATTTGATTATGATTATAATAGAATCTCAACTTTCTAGATGTTTGACATAGAGCAGTTTTTAAACAAGAGCCCTGAAGTGCACAGCTCTTAAGCTATTAGAAGGATGTTGGTTTACCCTTGTGGGGAATCTTAAGACTGCAAAACATGAGTGAGTGAGTGAGTGAAGGAGTCAAGGAGTCGTTGAATTAGTGAAGGATGGAGTGGAGGAGGTTGCATCTTAAAATATACTGAATGTGTGCCTGGACCAACTATAAACAAATTAGACTAAAACTGATTAAACTGTGAAAAGAGCCTGACATTTTTGGCTTGGGTCAAAGGGTGGATGCAAACTTTGAATATTTGTATGTTCCGTTATACCATTATAAACGAGTTGAATCAAACTGGTGTATTTCGACACCCTTATCATGCAGCTTTTGTAGAGCTGGCTTCAATTTATAGTCAGTTATTATTATCTGTAATCTTAAATCTTTAAATTGTCACTTATCAACCACTTATTGGTACAGTTCAAAGATTTCAGTGCTCATAAGACTTAATAGCACTTCAGCATCTCAATAGTACCTTATGTCCTCCGGTCCTCCTTATGTCCTCCAGAAGTACTTGGCTCTCAAGAATAACGATTATGATAATGATGCTTATGCAAACTAAATGCTCTGCTCGTTTTTTTTTTCTGGCTTGTTTGTTCTGTGTAGTGGAGGACTGAAATCATGGACTTCTGCCCTAACACCCGCATTCTCCTCATCGGCTGCAAAACGGACCTGCGCACAGACGTCTGCACGCTGATGGAGCTCTCCAATCAGAAGCAAACACCACTAACCCATGAGCAGGTATGCTTTTCATACATCTTTGTCAGTCTTATGCAAAAGTAAGCTTATTATCCAGTTATTGATCTGGTTAAATTCAGAGAGCTAATATTCAGGTATTGTAAATCAATATGTAAGCATGATCAAACTAAAATGTAATTATGAGAGTGAAAAACTGAAGTATGGACTGTAAATATTGTCCCTTATGATTTAAAGGGTTAAAGCACATAGATTAGATATCTGTATCTGTTATTTGGTAACTTTAAGGGACTTTCTCATGGTGGGTATTCATGTCAAGTCAAACACCATTATCATACACAAAGGCCATTCAATGTGCTGTACAGGAATAGATTGAAAATATTAATTCAGGAAAGATATAACTAGCAAAAAGGGGAGGGAGGGACAGAATAACAAAAATAAAAGAATACAAAATAAATAATAAATGAAGTGGATAAAGGAAAGCATGGAAATGTAGAGGTCAGTCATCTGGAGGAACTGGAACTGAATAGGACGCTGACATTCTCCTTTTGTCTCAGGGAACAGCCATGGCCAAGCAACTAGGGGCGGAGACCTATCTGGAGTGCTCGGCCTTCACCTCAGAGAAGAGCATCCACAGCGTGTTCCGCACGGCCGCGCTGGCCTGCATCAACAAGCTGCAGCCGCTGGCCAAGCCCAGCCCCAGTCGCCGCCTCTCCAAGCGCCTGCTGCACCTGCCCAGCCGGTCAGAGCTGCTCTCCTCCACCTTCAAAAAGGAGAAGGCCAAGAGCTGCTCTGTAATGTGAGTGGCGGTTGGGGGGAAGGCTTCGACTCCGCACCAAAAAAAGCTTCTCCCTCCCCTGTGCTTTGGTCTGGGGAAGGGGGGTGGGTTCTGATGTCCTCATCAATGAAGGCTTCCCTCTGGAATCCTTCCTCACCCCCCAAAAATAATACGCTTCAAAACAAGTGGACACCTCGCTGTCCACCTTGTCCTGATCTCTACAACAGTGCATATCCGTCTTACCCAGTACTGTATCTTGCTTTTTCTCAAATGGTTTGATCATTCAGCTCTTCATCACATCATCCGCCACCATATCAGTGTTACTGTGACATTTTAAGGCTCACAATGAATCAACTTAGTAGAAAGTAGACTACTCAGAAAGTAGGCTGCAGTAATGTGATCTCAATGCCTTTTGAACAGTTCAGTGTTTTATTGGCTCGCTAGTGCCCAACCTATCTTTAGGGAAAAAAACCTAAAGCATACATATGTAGAATATGCACTAAAATAAAGGCTCTTTTGGGCAAAGCATTGGAACGTGTAAGGCCCTGGTCCTGTAGAGAGAGGGGGGGACTGTTAGCATTGTTAGCCTGCAAGACATAGCAGGCATTATGATGCTGATGGAATTGGCTGCTGTGCAGACTGAATATGTTGACGTCATTTCTATTGGAAACGGTCCGGTACATCGGGTTTAAGATAGGCGAACGTTGTAATTAATTTTTAAAAAGGGGGAAGGTGGGAAACCAGTAGACAAGAAATTTGCAGACAGTAAATTCCAAAGGGTACCAAAGACAGGTTTCCTATCTTGTCCTCACTCTGATGATTAAATACCAACACCATGGACATGCTTCTATTTTTAAAGAGGCAATAACTGTCTGATAAAGAGAAGAAGGCCTTAAGTGACAGAACATCGGCCTCCTGCTCACCTGTAGTGTACAAAGTCCTATATCTGTGACCTACTAACTGGCCTCGACTCTGTGGGAACGCTAAAGCCCTGAACAAAAAACTGAATTGGGCTTTGAATATTTTTATGGCCTTCAGAAAGCAGTTGTAGCACCATGTTGATGTTTGTTAAATCAACAAGGATTGAACAAAAAAAAACTAAATGTATGCAGCAGGCTTTGCTTTCTCAATCAATTATCTTTAAATCTCGTTGAATCTCAGCTTGCGATTTGATTAAGATCTTTGCCACACTTCACTTCTAAAGGTTTTATATGCATTCTCTTCTGATACCTGATGTAGCACTCCATCTTCCACCAGTAGATTTCTCTCCCCTGTGTACAGGCCATCATTATATCGAGCTACAACACAGACACTTCTGCAGGCTGTTCGGTGTGTATCTAAATGTGGCTCCTTCAGACAAAATTTTTGAGCTTCTCGATTTTTTTTGAGTGGAAAGTGCTGATCTCAAAACCCGCTTTTGACCACAAAGCAATAACAATCGACGTGCTTGTGACGCAAAGTATATAGAGTGGCAATAAAAAAAAGCTTTGTGATGAACTTCATGCGACAGCTTTGTGTGTAGCCGTGCCTCCATTATTGCAGTAAAAAAAAGTGAAAAAATGCGAGTTTAAGTGTAATTCTGTTAAGCCCTCCTTGTAGCCAGGGTTGTTGTGGAGTAAACCGTGACGTCTTTGTGTCACAGATCTAACACAGGACTTGGGAGATAAAACACCATTTAAGTGCAACACAGTTTAAACATCACCAGGCATACAGGCATATGGGCTCCATGCTCACACCACAGGGCGATGAAGGCATTGAGGACTTTAGCAGGGAGATGATAAGGAGAGCCAAAGGCATGCGGGATGATTCATGGGTCTCTGAATTCAGACAAGGCTGTTTTAAACGTATGGAACAATCGACTCGCGACAATGGCTTGGGGGCGCATCCTTCTGAAAATGGAAAGGGGTGGTGGTTGGACTGCGGGGAGGGGGGGACGGGGGTTAAAAGACTTTTGGGATTAAAAAAAAAAACGAACAGGCTGGTCCTGTTTAAAGAAAGCTATTTTTCCATTTTTTTGGATTGAACCATTGTGCTGTTTGTTTTTATTGTCGTTGTTTTTGTTTGTGTTTACCTGAAATCAATATTTATCTCCGCCACCATTATCTACGGCTTCAGGTGGCAATTTGCAAGCTCCGATTCTTTGGTCACACGCTGAATTCCTTGGCATTGCCTAGCAACTGTTCAAGTATAGAAAGCGAGAGAATGCCTCTTCAGGGTGGGAGACCATAAAAAATAAAGAGGAGGGACTTGACACCGATAGCCAGTCACTGTAGCTGCAGATATACCAATATCATCGATTTCCTGCCTAGGGATTCAAACAATTGATCATTTTCTCATGTTCTAATGGTCTGTTGGCCTGAGCTTTGGTAAAGAGATACGCACAGGCTTTTTACATGAGACAGTATTGTTTCCTGACATTCCACCATGATGCTGCCGTCGTGTACTAGTGGGCACAGTTATACTTCTAAGCATGTCTTCTAACAATGATCCAAGTTGTACATATGTTCTTTTCTAATCTTTGTAAGACATCCAAAAGAATGCCATGAGGTGATTATTTGTTCTTGTCGTGGGGTTGACAAAGATGTTGTGGTTGATGTACTATAATTAAGTCCTATTTATTTGAACACTGGAGATTGATATTTTTGTTTTGTGTTTTACATAAATGTACTTCTGGACTTTTGTTTTTCATAAAAGTTATTTTTGACATGACTTCCTCTTCCTTTTGTCTTTCCAGTAATAAAGCTTGCCTTGTGTGGCACTCATAATCCTGGGCTTGGTTTGTGGTCTATTCCGTGGGGGTGTGGATGGGGGTTACCACATTACTTACTTCACTCACTAGTTACACTCCAGCTACATTTCCTATTCAGTATGCTTCAATATCAAAGACTGTCCTGTGACATACTGGCAACCTGTCCTTGATGTCTCTCTGTAGATAATGGTTGTGTAGATGCATGGATGCATGTTAATATCAGAGACTGACCTCTGATTTGCATACATTTCAATATACTGAAATTTGATAATGTACTGGTGTATATTTGCATAAAATGGCACAATGAAATATATTTGGCACATTTAAAAAACTACTGTTTTGTATTATTAAAATGAGTAAAAATGGATTTATCTTTTCTGTGGCTGCTGTTAAGGACAAATGTGTCTCGGTTTCCCTTTTCTGATGTGTGCATTAATTGCAGCTGGCCTACGGAGTGTGCGTTCGTGAGATGAGTATGAAACAGCTACAGTTGATGAAGTACATTCCCCTCTCAGAGAGACGGAGTGGGGCACACACGAGCTTTTTATTGCTGGGTGGAACCTGCAGATAAAGCATAAGGGATTAACTTAGAAAGTGGCTCTAGTGGGTTACAAATTCACTACATATCAGACCAAAGTGACAACCAATGGGAAAGTATTCTATCAGATGTAAATATGTTCTATTAAATGTGTTCCACCATTGCTAACATGTCAGACCCACCACCAGCGGGACTGCGGTAATGTAATGATCATCTGATAAACAGTACTACACTGAAATAAAAAGTGGGACTGTTTTCTTAACTATGAGTAAAACAAGCGTGAAGGCTAAAAAAAATCGATACCAAAAGCTATAGATAATAGATGTTTACATGCTCTGGAACATAATGTAGCAAAGCTGAGGACAGAGTTGTGGGTGCACATCGGAGTGCAACACTGTACATACTGCAGTGTGAGAAAAACTGTACAAACATAAGCAACTGTATTTGCAATAAAGTACTCTGAGTGTAAAACATTAAGCTTGTATTTCCCCAGTGTTCCCTGTCATCATTTTATGATTGCATAGAAGTTTAATTAGATTGATGGGGGGATACCAGGAGTGCATGGAGGCCGTTTCAATTTGCATAAAAATGCATATTCATACATATTTGCAATGCTTATGAATGTGAAGGTGTAGAGTTGCTTCTAGGCATTTCTTGAAGAAAAAAAACATTCTATTTATTACTTTAGGATATTCTGAAGGTTTAAATTACACTTTTAGAGGTAGTTTAAAATCTCATTACATCAAAGTATTTAATACATGAATATACACTTATGCGCACAATTTTATTTGTACAATAGTATATTATTATATTGCACTTCTTTCTATTAGTTTTGCTGCCTCTACCTTCCTCTTTTGTTCTGTCCACTTGTCTTTATCTTATCTTATTCCTGCACACATTGTAATTACAATGAGCTCAGTGTGAGACTGTGGAAGGGCAGGGGGTGGTAGTAGAGTCCCTGCAGTGCCAGGCAGGCTGTGACCTTGGCACCCTGAGCCGGTGAGGCAGCCAGCCGGAGACATCTCCTCCCTGTCTTAACCTCACTCTGTCCAGGGTCCTTCACACGCTTTGGGACAGGATGCACATCTGTCTCAAGATGTAGCATCTGGGAGAGGCGTGGGCCACAAGCTGTTGGTGGTGGCCAAGACAGAAGCACTGCCAGGGAACATGTGGCTCAGGTGAGGACCCAGAATCTGCCAGCCAAGAGTGTAATACCCACCTCTACCCTACAGAGAGCTCATCAAACACAGATCATGCTATTCAGTGTAAAAGACCCCATTTCAGGAAACATGTCCAACGTCTCAATCCAGGAACCATCCACCATTATTATGCACAACACTATGAAATATTACCCCATGTATTTCACATGGCACCTACAAATGTATGCATTTAATGGAAATCACAAGTTACAGTGCAGTAGGTCTGCCTTCAATCTTGTCTAAAGCTTCAAGCTTGGACTCCCCCAAACTTCAGTTATTTCATAACACTCATTTGTACCACCCAGCTAAGTGTGTCTGCCTTTCTGAAAATTTTATTGCAGTTACCTTTAATATCAGCTTTTTTGTCGGCTCTGGCATGTCACCTAGACATTAGCAGAGCACTATAAAGGCCTGAGACAGACATCATGATATTAAAGTCTTTGACACAAGGTGAGAAACTGACTGACTCAAGTGCTGTGTAAAAGTTTTAATCAGAACCGGCTTGGTTGTCTGCATTGTGTCAGACACATGGTTTGCCGATCAGACCTTTGTTATGTTTGCACTCCAAACAAATGCAGTGAATGGTGAATGGTGGGCCTTTTTTACCTAGTCTGTTAATGCATGATCTCTTTTGTGGAATGGCACATGCAATGTGTGCACCTGGCTTAAAAACAGAATCTTATTCATACATTCTCAGAATTTATATAAAAAATATTGGATCTGATGCAAAGTTTCCACTCATTTGTCTTTTTTCATCCAAATCACCCTTAGTATAAATAGACCATAACCCATTGCATTTTGCAGTTTGAAATGACCTTAACACAATAGAGAGAGTAGTCAGTTCAGGACATAGTTATGGAAAAACCTCCAACCTCAAGTCAGCTCCACATGACCATTACAAAATGAAGAATGGGGAACAAATGCTCTCTGCTGTCGGCTAATGCATGTGTGCCCAGAGTTATCCGTAAGAAAAGTACATTTACAAAAACTCTGGCCATCTGCAACATGAAGTCTCGTGCATTGTTAGGAATGTTTTAATCCAGCATTGTTCGGGTCTAGAGCTGAGCCAAGCATTTCTATTAGGATTAATCTCCCAAAACAAGCAAACAGATGTCAAGCAGTGCCCTAGATGAATCGGCAGTACAGAAATGGTGCTCTGGAATGCTGTTAGCAGGGATTTTCAGCAGAACTGGGCAAAGAGAGGGAGTTCACTGAGTCTCGGCTCTCTGGAGCACCTCCAATGGCCTGGATCCACGGGCATGTAAAAACACCACTGTTGTATTAGGGGATGTGTCCTGCTAGTTTAATTGTACTGTCCATAAGGCTATGGAAGCCTAAAGCACAGCTTCATTTTGTTTTATGTCAACTCAGCTAGGTGGTCTGTGCATCATCCAACGCAAAGCTGGCCGGCCCTAAACTGGACAAGCTTGCGTACTCCTACTTACTCATACACAGGGTGAGGGGGAAGCAATGAAGCACATACGCTAGTAGTCAGGGCAAATTAGAACGACATCTGGATGGGCACAGGGAGAGGAATTGCTCACTCAGCCATGGATGGCACCTCCAGGGTACAGTTAAGGGGCATTGGTGCTATGCCAAAGACCAAAGAATTGCCTGAATGGTCACTAAGATCCAATGGATAGCATTTGCTTTGTTTAGCTTTATTGCAGCTGTACTGTTCACTGGAACACCCAAACATTAACCAATGAAGAAAATCAATGCACTTAGCTTATGTATTCAATTAATACATTTTCACAAAGGGTTTCTTTGTGTAAGTAAAGCTAGTGCTACTGCAGAAAATACATATATTTTTGTATGCCATTTGCTGGTGGTGTTTTTCCCAGACAGAGTATGCTGTTGGTTTCATAAATCCGACTGTAATGGTGAATATGATATTATATCAGTGGACTTGAAAAGGACAAAGAAGTTAGCATGAATGGTTTTGTAAAAGGAGCATAAACATTAGTAGCTAAATGGGCATGAAATAATGGTTCTTTGCTGAAAGGATTCTACGGTGGAGACATAGAGACATTAGCAGTGTGCTAGTTAAGTAAAAAGAATTTTGCTTCAAAGTAAGCAGTCAGCTCAGTATTAAGCTAATAGCCTCAATGCTCTGCAAAGAAAAGAAGAAAAACATCAAGTAATACAAGGAGCAGATCATGCTGCGGGTCCAGATTATGTGGGTAAAAGTGTTCTGAATTAAAACACTCCATGACCAGATCACTCTGTGTGTGTGTGTGTGTGTGTGTGTGTGTGTGTGTGTGTGTGTGTGTGTGTGTGTGTGTGTGTGTGTGTG
>JBBPCW010000133.1:22983438-22997550 GCA_037974425.1 Phenacogrammus interruptus | reverse complement strand
CATAGCATTAACATTACAAGCACTGACCAGTTAAATGAAAAGGGTTGATTATTTGGGTACAGTGGCACCTATAAAGTGTAAAGTGATCATTCTGTCATACGTGAACACACCACAGCACAGTGTAAACAGCATGGAACTCTTCCTCTGCATTTAACCCAATTACCAAGTCAAGCAGTTTGGAGCCAGGAACCCAGTGCCCAGGGAGCAATGGGTGGGGATGGTACATTGCTCAAGGGTACTCAAGTCTTGGAATTCAAACCAATTACTGAGCGCAGGGCGAACACCCTAACCACTGGGCCACCAGCCGCCCTATCAAGGTGTGGGATATATTAGGCAGCAAGTGAATAGTCAATTCTTGAAGTTGATACACTGAAAGCAGAAAACAAAATGGCCACACATAAGGATCTGAGTGACTTTGACGTGTTAAACTGTGATGGCTAGATAATTGGATCAGAGCATCTCCAAAACAGCAGGTCTTGTGGGGCATTCCCAGTATCTACAACAAATTGGTCCAAAGAAGGACAACTGTGAACAGGTGAAAGGGTCATGGGTGCCCAAGGACCATTGATGCATGCAGAGAAGGCTAGCCTGTCTGGTCTGGTCCTGACGGAGGCAGTGTGATGCTCTGAGCATGTTCTGCTAGTAAATGGCAAACAGTAATAATTGTTCAGGAATGGTTTGAGGTACATGCCGCCCAAAAAAAATAAATTAAAAAAAATAAAATTTAAAAAGTTCGTGTTAAATTGGCTTCAAAATTCCCCAAATCTCAATCTGATAGAGCATCTGTGGGATATGCGAGACAAACTACTTCAATCCGTGGAGAAACCACCTTATAGGACAGTATCTGCTGCTAATATCTTGGCACCAGATACCACAGCACACCTTCAGAGGTCTTGTGGAGACCATGCCTCAAATGTTCAGCTGTTTCGCTGGCATGAATGGGACACACACAGCTATAGGAAGGTGGTTTTGATATTATGGATCATCAGTGTGTATATTACAATAAACTCATCTAATATGTTCAGTTTTTCTTTATATTGGCCCTTAAAGCCTTCATAATATCTAGCAGTAGTGTGCAATATGCAAATAAAACTTATTTATTTATTAATTGTATGCTATAAACATGTTATATGTATGACTTCTCAATATTGTGCAGCTCCAGCCAGAATACAAAAACCACTTAACCCCATCACAACCTCCAACACCCACCCAATATATCCAATCTACTGCCAGAATGATAACTAACCCTGTTTAGGAATATTTTATCTGGAAACTTTGTGTTTTCGATTAATGCAAAATTTACCACAAAAATGTAATACTGTTCAATGAATTCATAAGAAAATTTTTCCAGTAAAATGTTTCCAGTTTACTAGATCTTAGTCCTGCACCACCACCCATAGTATGTCCATTCACTCAGTTTGAATGTCAAAAACACAGCATACCATCGTGGTCCACCCCATATAGAGGTCTTGTGGTGGATATCGTTCCAGGTGATGACGTTATGCATGCCTGTAGTCATGGAGGTTCCTATAGTGAAGATGAGCCTTTGTTCAAAAGCCCGCCGCAGCAGGCACAGCACGCGGTTACCCTCAGGACTGTCCGGTAGATACGCTACACGATCTGTACCTGGGTAACGCACTCCAGGGTTTGGGTGCTCTTGCTGGAAATTAAAAAAATTACACAAAACAATAGGTCAGACCAGCTAAACATGCAATGAAAGATGATGCTGCATTATCAGGAAAGAATGTCTGTTTTACCAGTTAATTAAAGCACTGGTCTGGCCAAAAAAGAAATTTTTAAGTTTTGCACCAGAGATATTAGGTTAATGTTTGCGTCAGAAACCACTTGTCATGATTTGAGGCAAGTGTGTAATTTGACTAACAGGTGGCTAAAAACATTTATATAGCTCTAGTGCAAAAGTGAAGAAACAAACTTGCATCCAGTGTGGCTGACTGACTATATCTGAGGCAAGTACAACTTGGAACTTCATAAAAAGTAATTTATATATATATGGGCTGCAACAATGAATCGATTAAATCGATAAAAATCGATTACTAAAAGAGTTGGCAATGAATTTCATAATCGATTCATTGTGTCGCGCAACGCTGAGATTATTATTATTTTTTTAAGTTTAGTTGAGCGCGAAGCGGAGTGAACACACTCTGTCTCTCTCGTGCACTGATTATAGCAGACTTCAGTGCCTCATAGACCGGGCGGAGCAAAAATTTCCAAACCAAAAAAAAAAAAAAAAAAAAACAGGAGCGGAGGTAGAGGAAAGATACACTAAATAAACAGAAAAGGTGTGTTAACTGCAAAATATGCAAAAGCAGCATGACATGGCACTCCATACGGGAGCACCACGGCAGTGATCCAGCACCGAAACACAAAACACGCTAGAGTGTTTGATGAGGAGGAAGGGAGTTCAGAAGCAGGGTAAGTCCTAAAGTAGGACAGAATCCTACTTTTGTTCCATTTTGTAGTGAGGAACGTAATGCCCCTGGTGCTAGTGTTTATCCAGCTGGACAAGCATGATAAGTTAGCGTTAGCTCGCTAGCATTAGCTCATTTACTACTAACAGTAGTAAAGCAGGGGTTGTATAGTTACTTTGCATTTTTTTAGATCTTTTATTTTTCAATCTGTTGTCTTCCCACTCCTTTTGGGCAAAGACTTTTTTTGTTTATCTTTCATACTTTTGTTTATTTATTCATACTTGTTTATTTATTTGTTTATCTTTCATACTTTTGTTTATCTTTCATACTTTTCATATCTTTAACTGTTATAATTATGTTTATTGTTTTTAGTCTTATGTTCAAATAAAAAAATTAATTAATTAATTCATTCATTCATGTATAGATACACTGCAAAAAACTTCTTACTTAGTAATTTTGTCTCGTTTCCAGTCCAAAATCAAGATTACTCAAGAAACATGGCATTAGAAAATGTTGTGATGCTTAAAACTTCTGTTTGAGTTTTAAGCATCACAACATTTTTTCTTACCCCATTGGCAGATAATTTTGCTTGTTGTAAGCAGAAAATCACTTAATTTTGAGGTGTTTTTTTCAGAAAACAAGACATAATGCTATTTCATGTGTCTAGTAAATGTATCTTGATTTAAGATTTTTGGAAAACAGGAAAACTACCAAGTTGGAAAAGCATTTTTGCAGCGTATATTTTGTGCTTTGTCCCATATAGGTTCTTATTGACAAATATGTGTGTTTTACTTTATTTAATTTTAAAGTTCTTGTATAGCAATTGGTCATCTTAAACTGTGTTTAAATGTTAAATGTGGAGGGAGGAAGAGAGGGAGAGAGACTTGTCTGTAATTGCTCTTGGGGTTACTTACCTTTACACAACTAGTAACTAAAACATGTATGTATGCAAGTATGTATTTAGCTGATGTAAAAATTGTGCTATTACACATACGCATACTATCTTTTTGATTCCAGAAAGAAACAGCAAACCATGAAAG
Source organism: Phenacogrammus interruptus (assembly GCA_037974425.1). Lineage (NCBI taxonomy): Eukaryota > Metazoa > Chordata > Actinopteri > Characiformes > Alestidae > Phenacogrammus > Phenacogrammus interruptus. The sequence continues at coordinate 22,994,081 of JBBPCW010000133.1, read as the reverse complement.
GCTTCTTGATGGGAAATGCATCGTACACCACAGCAAGCTTATAACAGCTCAAGGAGAAACATGTTTGTGCACTTTCTAAAGATCTTAGTTCTGTTTTTGAATAAAGGGTTGGAAATGAATGCTTTTCTTGTTTTTTTAAAATCAGATTCATTGATTAATTGAAAAATAATCGATAGATTAATCGATTATTAAACTAATCGTTAGTTGCAGCCCAGTTTTACACACATATATATACACACATATACATATACACATATACATATATATATACACACACACACACATCATATATACATATATACACACACACACACACACACACACACATACACACATACACACATACACACATACACACATACACACATACACACATACACACACACACATATATATATTTATAAAAACCTAGCTCAGTATACTTACTGACTGGAACCCTGGAGGGAAGCTATAGATAATGCATATGCAGCCAGATCCTTCATGTCCAGGCAGCTCCAGATCTGGGACTCTCTCCACCATCATGCTACCATTGGCCGGCTGATTCCCAATGAGCTGACCATAAACCAGCCTGCAGACAGGACAAGCCTTCTTCACCTGGAAAGCTTGATCCAAGCAAGACCGGCAGAAGGAATGACCGCACTTTTCTAGAGTTGTCTTCTCCACTATCTCGCCCATGCAGATGGAGCAGCTGGCCCCATCCTCTTCACTTGGCTGGCCTACATTCAGCTCGGCATCAGTCCTTGTGGTGGCCTCGTGCTGCATGGGTAGAACCACACTGGTCTCCACGTCAGCACTTCTCCGGTACCTCTGCTGCTGTTGCCTCTGGGACCGGCGTGGCTGAGGAGGAGGGGGTAGTAAAGTTCCCTCTCTGTCCACTTCCATTACCCCAACACAGGGTAACAGAGAGCGCTTCCTCTTGGGAGCAGCCTCCTGTTTTGTCATTTCCTTGCGGGCACATCGGCATAGGTCTATAAAGGCTTTACGTGTGGCAGGGGACACTGGGCCCTCCATCATTCCGTTCCTGACCCTGCTGCTTCCCTCAACTGGAGAGAGCCTCACTGCACAACAGCCACCGCGCTCCCCACGCCGGATGATGCCTGCGCTTAGGCCCTGCTTATCCTCAAAGTCAAGCAGCCAGGGCCTTCCGGCTGCTGCAAGGTAATCCCACACAGCCTGAGACACTAACACCTCGTCACTGCCCTGCCCCGCACGCACGCTCATCTCATCAGATGAAACTGAAACATGAAAGAAAAAATAAATAAATCAAGGAGGTGACAAATAAGGAGATTAATTCTTAAACAGACATAATGTGATACTTATCCCTTTGATATGATTCATAATATGTACTATATTTTGTTAGAAAATATTAGGAATATGCTAATTGTCTATACTTTACAATAGTTTTAGCTCATTCATTACAAACCATGATAGAAAAAACCCAGAGGGTGACAAACAAGAGGATTATTTCTTACAGACATAACGTGATGCTTATCCTACTTATTTTACTCTTAAAGTGTATTATATTTTGTACCAACATAGGGATAATGTCAACTGTCCATATTTTACTACAGTGATAGTTCATACGTTATTTGTCTTCACTCTATTAGCAAGACATGAAAAAACAGAAGGTAACAAATAAGAGGATTATTTCCTACAAACAGACATAACGTGATGCTCATTATACATTTTTGATTTATATAAGTATTATATTGTGTGAAAATGCCAACCGTCCATACTTTTTAACTAGTGATGGTTTATACATTATATATTGTCCTTATTCTATTAGCAAGACTATTTTATTTTCTTAACATGTGAAAGGTGGATGTTTTTAATGAGGTGACACGTGATCACGTGACATTCTCGGACCCTTTGAAGCTAATTTAACGGTCACATTCTGAACACAAGAACGAACACCAGGAGAACATTAGCTCAACCACATTCACACAACAGTTGGGTATTTTTGAGAGCCTGTAGGCCCTAGTTACAACAGGGGGTATAATCTGCCTAAAATGTCAACGCTCCTCGCCAGCACAGGAGAAAATTCCAGAGCCTCTGGGCTGTGTACGCTGAGAGAGGTTTCGTGACATTTCATGAGGGAAGATATCCTCAAATGACTAATGTTATGTCCGTTACCTTATTTGTACTGCCTGTGTCGAGTAGAAGGAAAATCGTCTTCTCCTGGAACCTTTATCTGCACACTTTCAGCGCAGAAAAGGCTGGAGGTTTTCTCCAAATGTTGCGGAGCAGCTGCAGCGAGTTTATCGTCACGCGACGAAGAGAATGTCAAACATCAACAGGCGCGAGACCGAATCAGCCACTTCTAAACGATCCGAACAGTCTGAACAGTGGGCGAATCGGTTCTTTTGAACAGAATATTTTCCATTAATCCGATCGAACCGATTCATACATCCTAACCGTGCCCAATTTTACTTTTCAGCTTAACCAAACGATTCTAATAAAAATAGCATGATATTCATAGTTTTTACGTGTCAGCGTTATATGACACATTGTAACTGCTTACGATTCTTGCAGTGTGTTGTTTCCCAAGCCCTGCACTTGCTGCTTCCGTTATTGAGTAGGGATGCTAGATTCCGTGACAATTCTCGTCTCCTTCATAAGGAATAAAGCAAACAACGGAGATACAAGACTCCGTTAATGAATGTCAGTATAGCTAGACAGCGTGAAAATAAAGATCACTCACTGTCGTAGCGCTACGTTCCACTAAATCTCTGAATCTGACAATCGATCGATCTGATTAAAGCGGACAGTAGGAAAGAGTCGGTTCACTGAACTGAACAGCCGTCACTAAATCCCCTTCGCTTTATAAACAAAGGGACCGTGTCCCAAGCCCCGCCCCCTCTCAGGGAGGCATGACAACGAACTGAAAGCATTTTATTACACTTCGTTTAAAACAAAAGTACTACTTACCTTGTGATCCCATAAATTCCCTTTAACTTTAGGTTTATTAGCCTGTTTAGGAAAGAAACACGTACAGGTCAGATCGAGACATTGTGTCTAGGCAGGGAAAATGAAGAGGAGACACTGTTGCATGCTTGTCTAATTTATATCCAGTCTGGAAAATATGTGTTGTCTGTCCTCTCACCTTCTGGACTGACTCGGTCGGAGGAGAGCGGAGGGATCTGCTGCAAGCTGAAAATACTTTTCCATCCGACGAGACGAGGACTGGGTTTACCTTTAAAGCTGGGACCCTGGAGGGGGATAAAGGCCCTGTCCGGTCCGGTCCAGTCGGGTCCGAGTCAGGCTGTGTTCCTGTTGCCCCTGTCCCTCGTCCCGTCCTTGATCACAAAATGCATATAAACAGTCACAGCAGTCATATCACCCTCTGTTTCCCACCAGTCACGGCAACTCTGTTTTCTTCTTCACCATACTATGTTTCTTTGGGAGCTCTTTTTTCCTCTGCCACAGTTTCCCCCCCACATTATAATGGCTCACACGTAGGACGCATGATAATGTAAGCAGGAAGTTCGTCACTCTCTTAAACTGGACAGGATTAAAGTCCAGCCTGGTCTGCCCACTGTATGGCGTCCCTCTTCAGTCCAAACATCGAAACTCGTTTAAAACGATTTTTCCCCCCAATTAGTCTGCGGCCAGATTAGCTGCAGGCTGAATAGATTACTTTGTTTACTGAGTATCTTCCAAAATAAAAGTCCTAGATCAAGATAAAAGCTTCACTTTGATGTTCTCGTTCATTATTTATTTGTTTGTTTTGAATATCACTTGCCCTGTTAAGATCAGAGTCAAAGTACACTTTGTCATCTCAGCTACATACATGTATACAGTGAGACCAGATAGTGTGGCTCCAGAGTTTACAGAGTAAAAAAAGAAATGCAGAACCAACATATATAAATAAACTATAGATATAAATATTATATGGATGAATTACTCTTATTTACTTTACACATAGATGTATGCAGTGACCCAAGACAACATGACTCCAGGTTACAAAAATACAAAAAGACACACAGAACACACATATAAGATTAACTATAGATATAAACTCTAAGAAGTAAAAATGTGCAATTTGGCACAAGGATGTGCAATTTAGTACAAGGTCATTCTAAAATCCCCAAAAACAGCAAGTGTTGTATCAGGTGGAAAGCAACAATACTGAAATGTAAATATGTGATGTTTATGCTACTATGGAATTTAATAAAATTACTTGTAAAATAAGGTAATATCCATTGTATAAGCACTTACTGAGACGGGAGATGAAGAAGATTGTGATAGGAGGACAGTGTTGTGGATTTTTGTTGCACAAAAGATGCACAGCAGCTTCATAGCTTGTTTTGGGTTTAAATATGTTCACATGGGAATAAAATAAACAGGGTCTCATTTCTTACTGAGTGAACTGCACTCACACATCTCACAAATCCGTCCATTAATAGCTAGCATGTAATAATGATGCCTCCATACAACCATCCCAGGAGCTGGGTGAATCCAGCATGAACTGTTAAGAAAAAACAGCACACACACTGTGCCCTAGACACAAGTACAGAAGATAAGACCCTCATTCACATGAGATCTGATCCCTACTGAAGACACCATAAGCCATAACCTCTGACCAGATAGAACATGCTAAACAGGCCTGGTGTAGTGGTATTCTGTCCCATATCCTACTTCTCTGTGTGTTTATGCTCCAAAACATGGTTATATCAAGTTACTATTTTCCAACATTTCAATTTCCACTAGTATTAAATGCGTCTAATAATTCTGTAAAATTGTGAAATGTAATTATTACTTGTACACCATGTTTTTCCTATTAAAGTGAGTGAAATGTTACTTATGAGAACTTAATCTTACATGCTAAAATATTATTTCTGTTGGTAAGGGGATTTTTACTGATTATTTTAGTTGCTACATTTATATTCCCTATTGCAGCTGCTACGATGATAAATATGACAGTCAGACCAGCAGTTCACAGCAGTGGTGAGGTGTTTAATGCCCATAAAACCTACACCGCAGGAACATATTACATTAATATGCCTGATGCAACAACAGTTTTGAGCCATGGGTTTGGCCTAAACACTTTTTGACCAATGAATTTTTATCTCAATTTATAATCCCTCCGACCCCATGCATGCCTCCTTAATGGGCCATCAGAGCACCCACAGCAAAATAATCTTAACGCAGGAAATCCTTTCTACCGTAAGACTGAGTAATTCCTCCCTGTTGTGTAGATGATCTTTTTAAGGTTTTAAGTCATTCTGTTCTGGATCAGATTTGTACAATATGTAACTCAACTGTTCAACCTGTGAACTGACTGAATGTTATTGAAAGTTAATCCCACCAGCTTATAATCTACTGCCATTTTATACATTTATTTTTAGTCCATTAACACTGCCTGTGTCACTTTCATCAGCCATTCTGCACTACTGGTCTACTACTGGCTGCATCTACTGGTACAGCAAACTAAATCTTTACACACAGCAACATCACTGTTACACTGTTAATGGTTACACTAATGTTCCTGTCATTTTGTTGCACTATTGTATATTTCTATTTTTTGCAATTGCCTTGTTATCTTTTATTCTTTCTTGTTGCACTGAGCATGTTAATGACAAGAATTTCCCTTTGGGACAAGTAAGATACTTTCTTATCCATTCTTATCTTAGGATGTAGTACATTGTAAAACAAAGAATTGTTTGTCAGATTTACCACAATTTAGCATACATTATGCACAATAAAACCACTCAGAAGACACCTGTAGATTTTTGGATTTCCCTCACAAAGTATTGGAACACCTGACCATTACACCAACAGGGACTTTAATGATATTGCATTCAAATACATTGACTTTAATATGGAGGTGGTCTTTCCTTTGCAGCAATAACAGCTTCCACTCTTCCCAGAAAGCTTTCCACAAGATTTTTGAGTGTTTCTGTGGGAATTTGTGCCCAGTAGATTCAGTGTTGTCCTCCTGACTCCTGGTTACATTTACCTCCACTGTAGAGAAAGTCGTCAAGTTGCTCTGAAAAAGCACCATTTGCGGGAGTTAGTTTAGTTTAGATGAGTTGATTTGCACAGCAACGACTAGATTATGCCACAAAAACAAAGAGAGAAAATAGGTGGAATTCTGACTGAAAACATTAGTAAACAACTCCAAAGACTGTCAACTTTGGTGAGCCTTGTTACCATGGAGACGCTGTAGCTTCTTGCGTTCGCGGTAGAAGACGCCAGAAAGTAGGAGCTGCGTCACCGCGCGCTCAGTGAGGACGCACGAGGAGGAGAGCGAGCTCAGAAACCTGCAGTCCTGAGGCTTCTTCAGGTTCAGCTGGACACACGGCTAACAAACCCCCCGAAACACGAGGGCACCCAGTTAAACAGCCTAACCTTGGGGCAAACTGCGAGTTAATACCGACATGTAAGTGTTTATGTTAGCAAAATGGACGCTGTTAGCTAGAGAAGCTAACCTAAGCTATCTAGCTGTGTGCATAATCGGCTAGCAGGGGGGCTTGGCTTTCAGACCATAATTATTAGATAAAGACGCATGTCTGAGTTTTATTTGTTACATTTACGCCGCTAGTGTGAATGTATATAGATGTTTAAAGTCCCCCTCCCCGTGTGAGCCAGTTCAAATTCTTCCCGCTCTCAGGGAGCGTTCGCTAATTCAGACAGCCTAGCCTGGCCTCTGCTAAGCTAACCGTGCACGCCACAGAAATGAATCAGTCAATACTAGGCTTAAATACAATAATGTTTTGCAATGTAGCTTTAGGAAGCCCCACTAGATCGAAAGGAAAGTCTGTTTGCAGAACCGAACAGTAAGTACTTTTCGTTCCGGATCACCATGGCTTTTCCGTATCGTCTTCCAAGCTTCTCACGTGCTAGCAAGCAATGACTAAAGTGAATGAATTATATATATTTTGTTTGTTTGTCTCAAACTATACCCACACCAACTCCTCCAGCTGGCCAGATATACGTTGCTTAAGCTTCTACGCCATGTATTTGTGAGCGAGCCAACTTCTCCTGTAGGAATGATGTAGCAGTATTGGAGTAGCTAGCTAGCTGTTAGCCTAGTTAAATCAAACTGGTGATCGATCTCGACCACGAGAGGAGACACAGCTTATAGTGTGAATGTACTGACTAAATCTGACAATCCACACCATCCGTCGAGTTAGCCTCTCAAAATCACAAGTCGGCATCTGGTGGATTCCTAGTGAGAGAGACGGATACCCAAATGTAGCCGTAGCTAGTGTTGCCTAGGTGACCAGCATCTAGTCATTCAGAGTTTGAAGTGCTTCTCTCCTCGTGTTAACAACATGCTGAGCATATTATATTACATTGTATTTATATGGCAGGCGCATTTATCCAAAGTGACAATATGAGGAAACACTCGAACTTGCGGACGGTGTGAGATCCAAAGGGAAGTTCTAAATGTTAAATCTTTATGTAATAAGAAAACTCTGAGTTTTTGTAGTTATAAGCAATTTCCTTCAGAGACAAATCCAGTAAAAATGTGTAGGAAAAAATATATATATTTATATACATTAATGCTGGGTATAAATACAATAGATAAGTAGCTTAGGTGACAACACAAAAGTAGTGTAAGAAGATGGATGGTGCATCAGGAGAGGAAATGCTCTAAGTCTTCAGGAGGTTTTTGACGAAAGAGAGGGATTCTGCTGATCTGGCTGGCTTAGGGAGCTCATTCCACCAGCAGTGTCTGGACTGCCTTGTGTTAATTTAATGAAACCCCAAAGTACTTCTGCGTGTCTGTCTATAGTTGGCTTTGCAGGTCTCTCAGAGCTAGGGGTCAGAGCAACCCAAAGTAAAACTACCTAAATCTTTAACTTGACAGACCCCTCTGGTTTTACTTTTGGTTGCTCTGACCCCACAAGTAATTTCCAACTTTCTTGTGGAATATTTTAACACCATTATGTGACACATATTGTAACACTTTTTAAATAAATTGTTTTATCACATTTTTCCAGTAGTCTCCTTTTCTCTTTTCATTAGCAAATTTCCCACTTGTGGGACTAATAAAGGTTTATCTTATCTCTAGGCAGTCTGCAACTGCTAAGTGGTATGACAGACGGGATTCTGTCTTTATTGAATTCTGTGTAGAAGACAGCAGAGATGTTGAAGTGAAATTAGAAAAATCAAAGCTTGATTTCAGGTATGTAGTCCTACTATATTTTGTAAATGTTGACATTGATATGTTTCTATATATTCTGGTGTCATGTCTCAGTCTATGCAGCATTTTACTGTAGATTTCTATATATTTTGTTCTTTATTCAGTTGTGTAGGAGGAGTGGATACCGTCAAATATCATAATGAAGTAGAACTGTTTGAGGCCATCGACCCAAATGTAGGTACAAAATAAGTTTTGGTTTTTTTGACAGTTTTCTTCCTGAGCATGTGATTTACCAATACATCACCTGCAAAGTAACGTTCAGTAGTAAGTGAAATCACTTTTCTTACAATTTGCAGGAGTCAAAACACAAACGCACAGACAGATCTGTCTTTTGTTGTCTAAAAAAAGCAGAATCGGGCAAGTCATGGCCCAGGTTAACGAAAGACAAAACGAAGGTAAGATTTGGTTAAAAAAAAAAAAATTGACATTTTCTGCTCAGTCAAGAGATACAGCATTATGTTTATTCTTGTTTTTCTTTCTTCAGCTTAACTGGCTCAGTGTTGATTTCAATAACTGGAAAGACTGGGAAGATGATTCGGATGAAGAATTGTCCAGCTATGATCGTTTCTCAGAGGTGAGTATATTTCATTCCAAGAACTACTGTGAAGTATGGTTTATACAGAGGGACTGTGCTTAATTGTCATGTGTTTTGCAGATGATGAACAACATGGGAGGTGAAGATGATCTGCCTGACATGGATGGTGCAGATGATGTAAGATCATTTCCTTGTCACATAAAAGTGCACTTCATATTGGGTTTTTATAATCTATCTTATACAAACTGTCAAAGATTAAAATGTTTATTTTTTCCTAATTTAAAGGTACCTTTTAAAGGTACTCATGGACACCTTACAGACAAGTAAAAAAAAAAAAAAAAGACACAATAACTCAACTAATTTTCTTTTTCTTGTTTTAAGGAGGATTCTGCAGATAGTGATGACGAAAGTAAGTTTTTTTCCTTGTACACTGACCATAAAGGATAATTACTGTGCATCTATGGTTGTGTGTAAAGCTAACTAGATTTGTCTAAATTACAGAGATGCCAGATCTTGAGTGAGTCTACAAAGGAAGTCATCTTGTGGCAGAAAACAAGGATCGTCACTTAACTTTTATTTGAAGAAAAAAGGCTAGTTTTGAGTGGCTAATCATTAATTGGGGGGCGGGGGTCAACATGCAAAAGGCCTACATTTTGAGCTGTTTTCCAGGCTCTGCGTGTCACAAGAGTGTCACACCCAGAGTTCTACCATTGTGCTGGTGGCTGTCCTCAGTCATCAGCAGTGCTGTCTTTACCTTTTTATTCTGCATGGACAATTTGAAGTTCTCCATGATGTTTTGTGGATTCTAGTTATTGTCCATTTCCTCAGCAGTGGATGTGAAGGTGGGAAGAGTAACAAATCTTCGCATTTACCCTTGGTATCAGTGAGCTGTGCATTTTATAACATATACACATTGTAACCCTCAGTGATTAGAAAACATGACCCTCTCCTGTTCACTTCAGACCTGGATCAGACTGTAAATTTGATTTCAGTTTTTATGTTAATTTAATTTTTTTGTGTGTGTACGAGTGAAGCTAGCCTTCTCCTCAGGCTTGTACTTCTTTGTTCAACCGCAGATACTAGCCAAACCATTTACTGGATTTAAACGTAGATGCGTTTGAATTTGCTGAACTTGCTTGTTCTGCTTCATTGGTCAACACTTTTTATAGACATTCTAGTTGGGGTTTTGTCCATCAGGTAGGCTGACATGTAAATCAGGTATGTTCAAAGTACATAGTCCTGTCTGTATACATCGCTTTACAAAATGATTTCAGTAGTTATCATCCATTGTTTATCACACATGAAAGCGTAGCAGGCATCTGAACACGGATATCTTCCATTTATGTAAAAAGAAGTGATATGATGTAAGCTTCACTGCTGTACAGAACAAAAGGGTAACTTATCAATAGCTGACCAAATTGTGTTTGCACTCCTAATATCAATGCAAGTGTGACTAAAACTAAAAAAGATTTATGTGTTAACCTGTCACCACAGGTGGAAGAACTTCAGTTTGTTAAATGCAGTGGGGTTTTGTCTACATATTTCTAATAAACTGTCTCTAAACAACTGCCTCGTGTTATACAACATGTGCTGGACAGATTTACTCATTTGTTCTAAAGGTGGGGAAGTAAAAGTGTTGGGTGGGTGAGATATACTAAGTGTTGTAATGGAAATCTGTTCTGAAGTAACTATTTTGGAGGTTTAACAGTCTGGAAAGGTAAACATACATGCTTAAACTAGTCTCAGTAGCTATAAGGGCCTGCTCTTAGACAGTTTTCTTAATATTTCTTTCTTTAGCATTTATAAGTTTAAACAAAGTGTCTCCTTGGTTGTAGATCTGCCTGCACAGTGTAGTGCTTCAGCCTGGTACATTAGCTGGTTAGATGGATCAGGTCTGTGAGAGCAGGGAGAACTACGAGGCACAGGAGCAGTTACTTGTGGGCCTTGTTTCGGAAC
>JBBPCW010000133.1:22958294-22970333 GCA_037974425.1 Phenacogrammus interruptus | reverse complement strand
TGCACATGTTCTTCCCCCTCTTCTTTATCTTTTCTATTGCTTCTATTTCCTCTCTCTCTCTCTCTCTCTCTCTCTCTCTCTCTCTCTCTCTCTGTCACGGTTTACTCTGATTGCTCTGGTAAGAAAATCCCAAGCTCAGATGTGATTGTGCTAAAAGTGTTGAGACGGGCGGGTTTTAATACGTGGCAGGGTTTTAATGACTGAAGCTGCTTTTCGTCGGCTTCTTCTTGTCAAAATTATCAGGAAAACAATAAAAGAGTCCAGGACGTCCACCTTACTGAGCAACTAGAAACAATAACTATTGCATATGAGTAGTTTGTAGACATAATACTGTGTGTATTGCTTTACAGGACAAGACAGCATAAATTAATGTAAACATTTTAAATAGTTAAATAGTTAGAAAGCTTAACTTGTCAGAAAATTCTGAAGGAATGTAAATACAAAAACCAAATAAAAAAAACGGTTCTCTTCTGCCATTAAATATAATTACGTGTGCAACTGAAATATAATCCTTTAAAAAATAACTTTTATATGCAGCACCTCTCAAAAGTTTCAAAAAAGCTTGACATATATTCATTCCAATGTTTATTATTTTGTACAGTAACTTGTACGATGGATTTAAATATTATGAACTATTATGAGCTAGACCCCAGCTTTTATGTTTTCTTCAGTATTTCAAAAATGTTGTAATGCTTTTTTTCTTTTCAGTATGACGGTGTGATGAAGGTGTATTAATGGACTTTTGTGTGCAGGGTGGGCGGTTTACTTGCAGAGTGTTAATGGGAGTTTTGTGGGATTTTTTAAAGCTGATGTGTGAAAGGTAGTATCTTTCTGTGTCTCTGCCACACAAGCTCTATAGGCTGTCCTTCCTCGTTTTCAAAAAATGAGCTACATGTACTGTGTAGGCTGGCTATAAAATGCTTAGTCCACTCAGATCTGGTGGACTCTTAAGGAGCAGATCTTCACAGCCTCCTAATCTGTAATTCTGCTTTACATGAACATTGAAATTATTTTGCAGAATATTAAGGTCACAGAAATGGAGCAATTCTGCATTTTTGCACACTTGGGGCAGCTGGTGGTCTAGTGTTTAGGGAGTTGGATCAGAAGCCTGTGGGTTTGAATCCCAACATTCCTAGTGGCACCACTTAGGTGCCCTTGAGCAAGATACTGTTCCCACACACTGCGACCTGTTGTTGGCTGCTCACTGCTTCACTTGGTGAATTGTTTAAATGCAGAGAAAGAATTTTATACTGTGTGCTGTGCTGTGGTGTCTTCACACATGACTACTTTACTGAACACTCCACCAGAATTCAGTGTCTGTAATTATAACTGTGTTCATTCAGACAACTACTGCAGCTGTTGACTGCACTAAATGTTGTCTTGGCCTGTTGTTTGTTGCTGTTGTGTTTTATATGCACTCTCTTACGAGTTGAATGCTGAGTATTTTGTCCTGTCCACACTTGAAGAGTGTGGATGGGCTGCAATAATCTTTTGTTGCCAAAAGAGGGCAACAGTTAACCATGTCTTTAGAATGATCAGAGGTCAGGAAAAGTAGTCTACATCATAACAGCCTGAGGTTTTGTTGGTGCAGTCGGGTTGTCTGAAGACTTCATGCAGCTCAAGAACCTTCAGGAAGTTTGAGCTTGTAACACACAGGGTGTTTCATACACAGATAAGAAATTTCACACATCTGCATGGTGCCCTACTGTCAGCCGAATGAGCCAAGGAAGTCAGAAACATTAGAGCTCAGGAACCTAAATAAAATGCATGAATTATTGCATGTTTTGTGAGTTTATGCATGATCTTGAATAAAAAAACACAGAATAAAAATCAAGGTGAAAAAGAGAAAAAGAAGTAGCAATAAATATCAAAATGTGGCTGCAGTGCAATTTTGCACCATAAATAGAAATAAACAATGCTAGTCTTCTATAGTATGTGAGTGAAATAGGGCCTGGTTGGCCTAAGAGGGAGGAGGCAGTGATGTGGGGAGTTGGGGTGGCAGGTTGAAGGGGTCTGTGTGAGGGCATTCCTCATATCACAGCCCATTTCCTGACAGCACTGTGATGAGTGTGGCCTGCGCACATGGACTGTTGCGATAGGTCAGCAGAATTCAGAGTGAGCTTCAAGGGATTGTTTTCATGTCCCAGTCAAACCTAAACAAAACCAGTGGTTTACCTGATCAATCTCCCGCTGATAGGGTTTGACAGGAACCCCAGATAAAATTATTCTGTTGGTAAGAGGAGGAATGTTTTGTGATAGAACACCTATTCGTATTATTTCCTTCACAAAGCCATCATGGATTATCCTGAGAATGAGGCAAAAACCAGTTCTGCACAATTAACAATGCAGCTTACATTCTTAGCAAAAATAATTTAATATAGTACCAGAAAAAGGATCTTGGACAATAGTGGCCCCCTTTTAGATGCTATATAGAATAATTTATCAGTCACAAGGGAAATCAGTCATAAAGTTTTTTTTTTAGTTCTGTCCAGTTCCAACCACTAGCTAAGACTTCCCCCAAAATTAGAACAAGCAGCTGATTGTCCTGTTTTTGCCTCCTGATGATAGTGAGACTTGGGAGCCCCTGAAGAACCTAGAAAAAAAAAATACAACTGTATATATATATATGTGTGTGTGTGTGTGTGTGTGTGTGCGTGTGTGTGTGTGTGTGTGTGTGTGTGTGTATGTGTATGTGTACTTCAAAGGTACCTTTTATGGATCATTGACAGGAACCTTTTTTTGTCTACACATGCGGTGATGTTACCTGACCCTTTGGTGTCCTCTACCAGTTTAATGAAGTGGGCAGAAGTAAGCTTTCTTATGTTGGTGAAGTTTCCACTGCATTCCTGGGCCCCTTCATCAGAGCTTGTGAAGCTGTGATTATTTCAGGGTCCTCTTAGGTAAAGTTCCTTTACTGAGGGGTTAGCACATCTGGAATCAATAGCACAGGACTGGGTAACTAGAGGTTTGGGGGAGAGGGGGCTACAGGTTGGGCTAGTTACGGCTTTGGCCCTGGGGGTCCATGTGTCCCTGACTTCAAAATAGACTTGATTGCTACCAGCTGGCAGCCCTAACTCACCCGGTGTCAGGGCTCTCCTCTGATGTCAACCTTGTCAGTATCAAGGCTAGACAGGACAATGGAGAGCCAGAGACAAGGGCACCTATATGCAGAGGTTCGGCTAAAGACACCACTACAGCTAAATGCAGAGCTGAACTGGAAATGACATTGGTGGTTTTGATCATTGGGGTAGGCCTCTGGCACAATACTCAAAACTTTCAGAGATGAAGACCGTGTTAATGCTTCTCATGGTCTGATATGATTTCAGAACAAAAGTCTTCTTTAATGAAAATATTGCTTAAGTCAAAAGCTAGTTTTAACAATGAGTTTTCATGGTTAAGCTGTATGGAAGATTCTCAAAGAAAGGCAACATGTTTTGCATGAGTGTGTGAAAATGCCCCTGTATTAGAAATCCATTCCATAGAATCTCATTTGCCATTTTTCGTTACACACTTTGCCTGGTTGACAAGTGTGAGAACAGTAATAATTTTCTCCATTCATATTCTGTCAAAATATTGTGTGAATAGCGACTGTGTTTTATGTGAAAGTATTGAGAATCACTGGCTTCATGTATTATTACACCCCTCCTAAAAAGTGGCCCATTCTCTTATCTATGCAATACCACTAGAACTAAATGCAGAGTTAAACTGGACATGACCTCGCTGGTTTTCATCAGTGTGATAAGCCTCTGGCACAATATGTTCTATGGAATTTCAGTTGTCCTTTTAAATTATATTGAGGTCAAAAATATGCACAGTAGATAAAGACAGACAAACACAGATCCATTAAAATGAGAGCAAACATCAGTAGTTACCCAGAAAGCAGTTCCTATCACACTTTAATTTACTGTCTGGTTGAAGAGCATGTACATATGAATAACGTAAAGATCCGGTAATTAATAATGACTTTAGCGCTGATTTTATCATGGACAACATATCATTTGCTAAATTCTTTATGGTTTTATGCTTGTATTTGTGTTCCGTATTGTCCTTTTGTGTAAGCGCCCATTCTTATCCTGCATGCAAATGTATTGGGATAATAAAGTCATTCTGAACCTGATTGTGCTTGTGCTTGCTCATGCAAATGTACCAATATTTTATTAACAGGCACAACACTGATTCATTATTTGAGAACAGCTACAGATGAGGCACATATGTCTTTAACTGGATTATAATGTGCTCTGCAATATTTTAATATAAGGGACTCTGATGTAAGAACACACTGCAGCAACGCCATTAGCACAATGCTATCATTTTTATATCAGTTCATGGGTGCATGAAAACTGGGGCGACTCTTCAGCATTCTGTGATGTTGTAGTAAAGGCTGTTTATTTAAATCTCTGACTAATTGGCGGGACACTGGACGCAAAGAGAAAATAGCTCAGTGAGGTTTTGCCATTCCTTTGCATTGACTAATCACTTGCTACAGTTACAGCTAAAATATTCAGACCGTCCAGTTATACTGCATACCACTCCAAGATACTGGGTGGTCTCTCTGCGAAGACTACAGAAGAGCAGACTTATAAATTGCTAGTATAATTAAATTATGTGTTAATGTATAATTGCCTGCTACACTGTTTTATGGATAAATACATTCTCCAAGTGAAAGATTTGCTTGTCGACAGGCCATCAGTTCCATCAAGAACGTACTGATTCTGTTACGGCACATTCTTTCTCTCTATGCACTTCTTTCTACACTAATTCAAAAAGTGGCTTATTGAATTAGTGTGTTTATGACAATTATTTCATCACAGAGAGTAATTAGCCTTCAGCAAGAAGGGAACTGTTTATAGTCCAGTTTACCCAAGCAATCCAAACACAAACCCAATGATGGTTTAAGATTAATTGGCCTCCTTGACTGTTTTCTAAGACGAGGATGACTTTTTCAATCTTATGGTGGACGTTCCTGGAGAGCTTTAGACTCACCTCATCAACCATTGCCTTAAAGAATGAAAATGTTTCTCTTTTTTTCTATAACTTTGACTCTACTAACAGTAGTAAGGTTCAGAAACAAAGAATTCACAATGGTTTAATATGAAAATGTTCATTGTAAAGAAACAGATTTGGTTACAGGAACTGACACTGACTGTTTTAAGTGAAAGTGGCCATTCTGTCATATGTGAACACACCATAGCACCTTCAACCTCTGCCTTTAACCCACTCACCAAGTGAAACAGGGGACAGCCAGGAACACAGGCCCGGGGAGCAGTGTGTAGGGACAGTACCTTGCTCAGGGTACCTCACAGGTGCCTAGCATTCTTAGGAATCAAACCCATGACTTTCTGATCGCAGGGCGAATGCCCTAACCACTGCATCACCAGCTGCCCCCTTTATTTTATATAAATAAATTTTTTGGGGGGTGTATCTTAAATCAAACTCTTATCTCTAAATGATCTTAATATCTCAGGGATCATGCAGTGGATTGTTAAATATTTAATTACTACTCTTCTGTGATGTAGCTTTTAAACTCATTAATGACACTGGGCATCTGGTCCCTGTCACCACCACTGTGATGTACCTGACTTAGTATGTTTATCCAGAATAGAACTTGGAACTGATTTTGTTTACCCCTAAAACATTTTATCATGTAGAAATTATGTAGAAATAAATGGAATCCCCTTTTAATTACATTGACTTTTTCATTGCCATAGAAAAGACTACTCTTTGTCTTCTGTGGCTCCCTCAGCTTTGCCAAAATCCAGAAATAATTGGAAATTTTTTATGAAAATAGAGCAGTAGTAAAGTTCAGACAAGCTGAATACTCTTGACTAAATGTCTTTCTTGTAATTTAACACCTAAACCACAAAAAGCTCTTACCATTACCAGAAATACGTTTATTTTCCTTTGTCTCTAGATCAGCGGGTGTCCAAAATCTTCTTCCAGTTTTGTGTCAATGGATCACCTACTAATGAATCGAGGTGACCTGGCTGCCCTGTGTGCTGAGGTCAGAAGAGGATATAAGTGAGGAGTGAGGTTAGGCAGTTTATCTTGGTAGGTTGCCAACTAGAGCAACATCAGCGCCGCGACCACAAAGAGCGTGAGTCCAAACATTGACATATTCTCTTTAATATTGTGTGATACTTTTCTCTTAAAATACAGTCTTTTCTGAGGTAGACCATTACAGTTCAAGAACATTATCATTTTTTTTAAACAGACATCAAAAAAGACATGAAATAAATACTTTCATGTACAATATGTCGCAAAAAAACGAGGTAGAAATGGTTACAGAAAATGTACAAGAACCAAGAACAAAGTTACTGTACTAATGGATTAAAAACAGCTAATAAATGCCAGTTTTGTTGAACAAACTGTTAATTAGTTAGGCCTGTATTTGTAAAGATTTGCAACATGTTTTTCCCTCCGTAATTTTTTTTTTTTTGGGGGGGGGGGCAAAAACTTCACAAGTGTCCCATAAAGTATCTATCAGTGCTTTGTGACTAGGAGTGGCCAGTGGTCTATATAGTAGACAGTTCTAGACAAATCGCGCAAGTCTGCTGAACTTTGTAGTTTTCCGTCACTCTGACACAGATCAATATGTTCTGCAGGGATCGTTGCGATTGACCCGCCTGTACGGCAATGACTGAAGCCACCAGCTGGGCCTGAGGGGTCAGATGGTGCTATAAGGTTACTGGCTACTCCAAAAAGGCTGCGGTGATGTGGAGGAGCAGGGGGGAGGGGGAGGGGACAGTTAGCCACATGGCTGCACATGGTCAGTTGGGGGTGGGGATGTGGGTGTGGAGTGCTATTACATCACACCATAAGCCATTCAACCAACCCAACACACAAGCCCAATGTAGCCCCATCACGCCACACTGAAAAAAACTGCAGAACTGCATGAACTCGATTGAAATGTGTTCGTCACTTCCACATAAAAACCACAGACCTGTGTAACATCAACACAATCTTGTCTTTAAGTTTGGCAATAACTGTGTTCATGCAGTTTTTTTATTCGCGTGGAAATGATGGGCACATATCATCGGCATCACAAGAAAATCCTGTCAACGCTTTTTTGGGCTTCTATTATACTTTTTTTTTTTAGCACAATCTATCCTTTACTTTGTGTGAATATTTCATGGACACTGACAGATGTCTAGATGTCTAGAATGTTCTCAGAGCTTTCCTACAGTAGCAAGTTTGTATTACATGTTTAAAAATAATGGTCTAAAATGGTATCTGTATATTTTTGGTTGACAATGCCTATGGTGCAACTGGTCTGTTTTTATGTAAAAGTGTATGCAAAATAAATGCTGATGGTGTTTTTTTTTTTTGGACTATTTAAAATGCTGAATTTGTGGCATTGCCGTAAATGCCAGAATACAGAGAAACTAACATTGGTGAGAAGCTGCTCCTTCTGGATTGTCTACATGGTGACTGTATCCGCAACATGTGTACATAAAAACGGCAGTGTGACACACATTTACAATCGATTATTAGACATGATTAGCTGCCAATTGCATACGAATGTCTTCTGATTCATCTTTGGGTTGCTGACTGTTAACTTTGTAGATTTGTAGATCAAACGGACAGTAATTGCTAACAACTCCAACCCACTGGTTTTTAAATGTACTTGTACTGATACTTACAAATACTTGTACTCATTAAGAGAGGAAATAAGATGTTTTTCGAAACAGTTTGTCCAACAAAATGTAGCATCTGCTCTGCTATCTACGATAACATTTCATGAAGACAATCATCACTCCATCGAAATCTACATCAGAAATAAAGGGAAAGGATGAGGGAAATATGTATTTATATAGAATTACAAAATGTGGATTTTCTTATGGCATCAGATATCCTCTGAAATACCTGAATTACATTCAATGTTAGTCTTTGTAGCATTTTCAAGTTTCTCCTATGAGGTAATACCATGGCTGCAGTGTGTGTGCAGGCCTGTGACAGGTTTGTCTCCACTGAAACACCTCATTGCTCGTTACTACTAAGACCCTAAGGTTACATACATTCTTTATCATTTCTGAGGTAAAGAAATTATTCCTGAGTATTTCAAACAAGACTACATATACTAAAGGAAAAAAAGCGGAAGCAGAAGAGAATTCAAGACGTCTGAGGAACCCATTCTTTTTGTTCTTGTGGGTTTTTTCCAGAGTCCAAAGCAACTGTCTCAGGAAATTGGAAATTGTGTGAGGAATGTGAAATGAACTGGAGGATCTTGTGTCTGAGGGTTGTGGGTTTATACCCCCAGTGTACAGTGTACAGAGAAGATTGTGCAGACAGTAAGGGCCAGTCTCTCTCTCGTCTTACTTCCTATATCTTAATACTATTTGGGTAGCAATGCATAAGAACAGCAATGCACTGTTCTTAAAAAGACCATGCTTTGACAAAGTGCACACAATATGACCACGGTCTAACAGCTTCTCCTTCCTTTGCAGAATACTGTTGGTTATAAACAGGTTGCATAATTGCGGTTGCCTTTTGGTAAAATGCTGTCAATAGGGCAGATATTATTCAAAAGCGATATGGTGCTTCTTTGATAAATTTCTTTTTGGTCAAAAACATTCTGTTTGCTCCAACATACCCCAAGCCCTTAATCACCAAATGATCAATTTAGAGTAAATCAAAAATAACAAGAAATATAATGCCATTGGAGTGGACTGGCAATAAATAGAATTCTGAAAGTTGCAGTTAATGGGGGATTTCTCAAAAATGTAAATTATCCAGGTTCATTCCAGGATCAAGGCTAATTGGAATCCTAAAGAAATTCCTTTATTTTGGATTCACTATCATTTATGCAAGCAATTAACAATTGCTCCCTCTCCAAGAAATGCCTAAAATTTAATTTCTTTGGGGAAAAAATAAAGTATATGTATATTTATAGTAAAACAACACACCACAGCATGTTTCCAAGAAAAACAAAATAAAAAAGGATGCATTAGATCCAAATGCTTCCTCACCAATAAAATGCCATCTCCCAACATAACCCTACTTTTTTGGCTGCAAGTACGTAGCTACAAAAAAAGGAAAAGAAAAACAAAAACATTTATGAGACTTTATGCCTCAACACTGAAAACAAGATTAAGCAGTCCCAATCCAGTGGCTGACCTGTCTCTCAGTGGCTGTATACCTTGCTCCATTCCATACAAGTGTCAGGTTCTTTGGGGGTTCCGTGTGGCCTAACCTTGCAGAAGGCGTTTTCAAAGTCTTTGAAGGCTGGCGAGGGGGAGAGAGGGGTGGGGAGGCCATGCATTTGGCCGGGTGGTGTAGAAGCTGAGGCCAGGGCCTGCTGGCAGAGCTGCTGCAGCTCCAACATAGAGAAGCCCTCTGCCCGCTGCAGCACTACAGCCAGCTCCCTCTCACTCAGACCACAGCCTTGAGGTGCCAACGCCTGCAGCAGCACCTGCCTTCGTGCGCCCAAGTCCGGCAGACCCACGTGGTAGCGCTTGGACACGCAGTGCAGGAGTGGCTCCTTCAGCAGGTCCGGCCGCCTTGTGGAGCACACTATCAACATTGGGCCGGCCTGGCCTCGTTGGGTCTTCTCTAAGTGTGCCTGCAACTGCTGCGTGAGAACTTCCTCCTCCGCAATGACCTCCACCTCATTCAGCAGGACCACAGTTGGATGCCGGGCCGTGGCCACTGAAAACAGAGTGACTAGAAGCTGCTCTGCCTCGCCCTTCCACTTGGACAACAGCGCAGCGCCACTAAGCCTGTAAAAGGAGGCACCCAGCTGGGATGCAATGCTGCGGGCTAACGTGGTTTTGCCTCCACCTCGCGGGCCAAACAGCAGGACGGTTCTAGGTGCGCGGACGGCTGGATCAGGGCGCAGCACAGGCCATAGAAGATCCTCCTCAAGGGCCTCTTTGATGCGGCCATGGCCAGCCAGCTCTGTCCACATTGGGGCAGGTGTGCAGTCCAGCAGCTCCCTATTTACCACCTCCAGGAGGCGCTGGTCTGTGCCCTTCAACTGCTCAGGGGCACGTTTGTGCGAGAAGCCATGCTCTACTCCGTTTTCTCCTGTCATGGCTGTTGGGGGACTGTAATCACCTGCTGTTCCATAAGGTGGTGACAGCATGGGCTTCAGGCCACTGTACTTGCCTGCCTCATCACTCCCCAGGCCCGACTGGGATGAGGGTTTGCTAGGCTTGAAGGCTTGTGGATCTACAAAGCTGTTTCCCACATTCTGACATTCTGCTTTGTCGCCTACACCATACGGTGAATCTCCACCAGCCTTTAACGGGTCATAGCCATACTTCCTATATCGCGAGGCATCACCATCCTCTTCATCCAGGCTCATATCAAAGGCCTTCCTCTTCAGGGAACCCCCAGGCTCAGAGCTGCCCAGTCCACTGTTCTGGTATCCATAACTGCCCCCTACCACAGTGGGCCTTGAGGCAATAGGGGTAGGGGCGGCTATGCCAGAGGGCAGGTAAGGGGCTGTGGGGTGGCTGTAGGTTGGGGCGAGGGTGGTCTGGTGGGGATAGGTGCTAGGGGGGTAGTTGTATACAGGAGCAGAAGGTGTATAGCTAGGCACGAGGGTGGGAGTAGACTGCAGGGCATGTAAAGAAGCAGAGGGAAGTGCTGAACCAGCTTGGGGGCAGTAGCCTGAGGAGAGATAGGTGCCATTATAGCTGGGGGGGTACTCACTGGAGTTTGGACCACTGCAGGAGCTGCTCCCGCTATAGCCCGAGTCCGACAGGTTGCTGCTTACCGCCGACACGGGTGGTCCTGCAGATGTGGGTGCTACCTTAGGGCCAGTCAGGGCGTCATGAGTTGAGGGGGGAACTAAAGGGTAAGCTCCATCAGTGCTGTGCGTAAGAGGCCAGGGCTCTAATTCATTCTTCTGGCTCCCATTAAGGGCCCCAAAGGCTCCTGGCTCAGGGTAGGCGCCCACAGCCGGGCGCTCATAGGGCGAGTCCAAAACACCAGAGTATTTTTCAGCATAGCGTTTGAGCAGGTTGGAGGCGGTCAAGGCTGAGATGTCATCATTGGCCCAGGCATAGCTATACGAGCCGCGGCCACGGTGAGGGTACAGCTCGGACTTGTGGGCTGGGGAAGAGGTTGTGGAGGACACGTCCAAATGCTGCTCAGGCCACTGGCTCAGGGGCTGGGCATGCTCCGGGTTCCAGTGCATCTTCAACAGGCCTGCTGGGTACACACAAACACATCATGTCACAACCTGAAATGCCTGAAGGGAAAAGATTATGTCTAATACACTCAGCAAGTTGCACGGCTGCTGGTTGGGCGAGGCAGAGCTAAGTAGAGATTTGTGAGCCGGAGTAATTATAATGGAATTGGAAAAAAAAAACATTAACTAAATTACACTTCAAACATCTTTCAAATCAGTTTATTTGCACATGTCCCATATGTTGCTTTGTTATAAACAAAATATTTTTCTTGTATTATCATGGACCCATACCTTTTTTGTATCAAACCTTTTAGGTATATTGTATATACTCCTAAGGTCCATTTGTGACATTTATATGATTTATCCCTTACGTTATTTTATTACTATGCCTGTTTGATTGACCATCCTGTATGGTATCAGAATGCTGTCCAGACTGAAACATTCCATATAACTTGTGAATGGGTGGTGCTCTAGAATTAATACACAGATGCATTAGTTTTTGTGATGTCATGTAAACAGTGATTTCAAAACAGGCTGTGTGGACTGAGTGCACAGTACATTTTGGAAACTGTCCGTGAAACATTTGCCTACTTCATTCAAATCCAAGATATCACATTTAAATGCATGTTGACGATTATTTCAGAATAATAAGATACATTAACGAGACCTATGGCTTCAGCCATTATACACCATAGCATGCACTATATTTAAAGCCCCAAAAACATACCCTAATAGATTTATACAGTAACAATAATTACAGTAATACAAGATACTATTATACCATCCAGCCCTATTGAAGATTGGTTGCTAGTTACTTGTTTGCTAGTTCTGGACACACACACACACACACACACACACACACACACACACACACACACACACACACACACACACACACACACACA
>JBBPCW010000133.1:22914883-22925660 GCA_037974425.1 Phenacogrammus interruptus | reverse complement strand
CACACACACACACACACACACACACACACACACACACACACACACACACACACACACACACACACACACATCTGTACCTTGAGTGAATATTGATGCTTTTGATTGAAACACTGGCCCATCTGTTGACATCCATCTACTTCTGATTCAAAGATATTTCCTGTCACTTGAAATGCTGGTTACTACCCTCCTGTGTTTTTATACACCATAAATCTCGACCAGACTGATCTATTATATTTTTATAACTTACAATGAATATCATTTATTTTTACAAAGCAAGATGGAACCTTAAAAAATATATATTTCGCAAACAAGATTTGCAACCAGATTATTAACTCATACATTGTCAATCAGATTATTCACTCACACATAGTTTGCTAAAGACTGTTAATAACCTTCCTATTCTCCTCTGCCTTCTTTTAAATATCAGCACTTCAATAGCACTTTCAATCTTCTTTTACTGAATTTTCTATATTATATTTTCTATAATTATTTTTTAATGTATCTTTATTCTTTGTTTTATTCCTGTGAAGCATATGGAATATGGAAGGACAAAAACAACTGGTTTAAATTTGCTGTTTTTGTGATCCTACCAACACATTTACATACATCACTCTCGTCAGCCTACAGCAGGTTAGTCCTGCCATTCAAGTCTTCCAGGCAAAGTGGCAAAAGCAGCCTAGTTTACTCTAAGGTATAAAGAGAGGTTGGTCATTTACATACAACTGGTTTTGGTACTTAAAACCACACAAATGTCATTAAATAAGAAAATATCTTTTTTGAACACAAAGTAAACAAACAAATATCAGAACAATAAAATAATACAATTTTATTAACATCTATAGTAGGTTTAAAATGAGTCTGTTTATTAAAAGCTCAAAAATAGTAACCATTTTCAATATAAAGAGGTACAGAGTGCTTTTCTCCATGTGTAACATGGCTACCTCATTCTGGATATCCACAATTTCGTCAGTGAAGCCGCAATATATTTTATCATGACTACATCATATCATCATATCACCCACTACTCACTGAACTGAAATGTAGCTGTTGAAGTAAACTCAGATAAGAGATGGCTCTGAGGCATGTGGGATCCCCAGGTGGTCCTAGAGTGAAGGATGGCTCGAAAGGGCATTTTCCCTTCTGGTACTTCTGC
This sequence comes from Phenacogrammus interruptus, assembly GCA_037974425.1. Classification (NCBI taxonomy): domain Eukaryota; kingdom Metazoa; phylum Chordata; class Actinopteri; order Characiformes; family Alestidae; genus Phenacogrammus; species Phenacogrammus interruptus. Next base: position 22,924,507 of record JBBPCW010000133.1, on the reverse strand, counting down.
TAAATGAATCAGCCTTCCAGTTTTCCACTGTCCATCATCCTCAATAACTGGTCTTTAATTGAGTTCACAATCAGCCATCCATCATGGATTAATCTGATCCACAAATACATTGACAACACACACTGTTCTGGGAAAGCAAATTTTATGATGAATTCTTTGCACCCCACGCCCCACTCATAAGCTCAAAAAAGGTCATCAGTAAAGTGCACTGCAACAAAACACATTTTGGAAAAAGGAATCATCTTAAATCTAGTTGCTATTTACAATATTTCACTGCTGCTTGTTTCAAGCACGACGTCTTTAAAAACGAAGATCTACAGACTAGATATATGATGTTTCTACTTGCCAATATCTCATTGTACACCGTGTGCACTGAAGCCCTTGATGGTTCACAACAATTTAATAGTAACTGAACCACTATCTACTATCTACCTTTTAAAAACCTTCTAAAGCCCTGTACTGAGAAAAGCAATACAGTGAATGATCAGCTCCACTGGTAACTGTAAGAAATACATTATATGTGGAAAAAACAGTGTACACATTTGAATCAATAGTACTCAGTGTATCTCTTCTTTTTCTATGTAAATACTTTCTATTTCTATTACTTCTAAACACATTCTCTGTCCTGTTGCTTCAATATTTGATCCCTGTTCTACATTTTTGCACATGTAACTTATGTTCTGCATTTTAGTCCAGTTGTATTGTTGCTCTTGTATTTTTTTTTCTTGCACTTTCTCTCGTCCTGTCTGCACTTGTGGCCTTGTGGTGTTCTGTTCTGTTCTTGTGTTGCAACATGGTCCTGGAGGCACACGGTTTCATTTCACTGTGTACTGTGTGTATATGGTCAAAATGATGATAAAACCTACTTGACTTGACTGGACATTACATTGGTAAACCAATCGTTAGATTGGTAGATGGGTAAGTTTACCCTTAAATCCACGGTTGTGGGCAGAAGCCAAATAGTTGAGGACAGCACCTGAAATACAGCTTTGTTATCAAGGTATAACATACTTAATATTAGCATTTATGTTGAAACAGCTTCTCACCAGAGGACTGTGGTGTGTGTGATTTTAACATGCAGTGTACATCACATAGCCTAAGCATGTGTCTAAGCATGAGACTAATTGAAATAAAATAAAACCCATCCTGCAATGCATATACCTCCTGCCTCAAAATGAGGCCTCTGTCACTAGAGCTTAGTAGCCAACTAGTCATACTCTTGGAACATTTTTTTCTTTCAGTAGCTCTAGACATCAGTTTACAGCGGTTCCTTTTCCTAGGGATGTGTTAATATACTGCATACAATGATAACAGATAAACTAATATCTCTATCACATCCATGCACAAGCCTGCTCTCTTTTCAGTTGCCAGTGAACACAAAGCCTTCAATTAGAGCCTAAGACGTCAGTGTTCCAAGGTTAAACTGTACAGCTGTCTGAATGATTTTCAATTACATACAACATACCCCTCCCAACGCACATACACACACGGTTAGACGGCTGCAGAGGGTCACTCATTATGTGCAGTGGTTAATTGTAGCGCAAGCATTCCTCACTGTTCCCTGATTTACGAGATCCAATATTCTCCCATTTATTCGGAGAATGGCTCTGCAGTCGACTGGCCCATGTGCTTATAGCCATCAAACACATTGAAAATAAGAGAACTGGAGAGGTGTTCAAGGAAAACATTTTCAAACATAGTGATCACACCTGGGATAATATAGCCTTGTTCAGCAGATGACTGACATAAAGCAGCATTGTCAGTTTATAATATTTAATGGTCAATTACTATATAATATATAATGCTATAATATAAATACTATAATATAAATACTATATAATGCCTCTGTTATTTTAAAATAGTAATTTTACATTAATATTCTTTGATCTTTTTTAGGCCATTTATTGGTAGAAAAGTACAAACATAAACGTGTTTAAAATTTAAAAAAGAAATACAAAATGTAGGCATTCTTTATTACAATGGGATTATAAGAAGTCTCCAATTGTCTTCACTGACAATTCTAGTGTACAAAACAGAGACATCAAGGTCATTTTGCACTTGCATTCAACAGAAAAATGAATCCAGGCCAAAGCTTTGCCGAACTTTAACAGTCTAATCTCATTCTTTCTTCGTGTTGCATCACCCCAGCATCCTCGTATTGATAAGCGTCCTCATTTCTCCCTTTTGTGAACTATCCTAGCTCTGTACCAAGGCAATGTGACATTCACTGTGTCTCCGTCCCTTTTGCCCTTCAGCTGCTTGAATTAATAGCTCATTTAGATCTCCATTATATGACCAACTCAATACTTCATATGCTCCACACTGAAAAAGTAGATAGCCATTATAGAAATATTAATCAATCTATGAAAGTGACTTTACATGTTAAATGCAGAAGACCAATAAAGCCTTGAGTGAAGGGCTCAAGCAAAGAAGACGTGTTTTCTGCAATGCCCAATAGAGATCCACAAGAATGGTAAGGCAACATTGTAATTAATTGGCACTGTAACTGACCATTATACATTCAAAAGTACTTTTGTACTTTTGTGGTTAAAATTGATATTCTGAAATTATGCCAGCTGGAACAATGTGTATATATCAGGGCTCCAGACAAAATAAAATACCTTAGGAGCGATCCACCCATCCATCCATCTATCCATCCAGGACTGTAAAGAAAAACAGAAATAATCTCCATATCAGTCCTCACATACTACATGTAGGCAATGGTGTTGCAGCCGCAGGATAATTCAATCTGTACACTGCTCATTCTTTAGCTGCTGTCAGGCCTCGCAGTGTCTCCTGTGAAATTCTGAGGCTTCTGTAATTGCATTTGCGCAGAGGCCCAGTGACTCACATTCTGTTCTCAACAAAACACAACTCTACAGTGCACAGAGGAATGTCCCTCTGTCCCCTCTCTACAAAACAGAGCAAATTGTTCAGCACCAAACTACAAATTCTCCAGTGCGAAAGGAGGACACAAAACAGAGAGAAAACTGCAACATAAAACAACATTTTTAAAGAAGAAAATATGTCTTTAGCTGCTTCCAAAAATCAAGCAAGAGCACCATTTTAGATCAAACAGGATTTTACAAAAGCTGCTTTCCTTTAGTGTCTTGTATTACAATATTAAACTTTTAGTATGATTATTACTGTTTTACTGCTTTTGTGTCCCAATGCAATTTTACAATTCTTTCATAATTTTGCATTGTCTTTTAAGCTTTTATGAAGCAAGTTGATTTGAATTAAACAGTATAAATAAGGATGATATAAAAAGTATTATACTGATGATTATGATGATTATTATCACTAGTAGTTTGAAATCTTTCTGAAGCAATCTCGCTATTGCTGATCGATCACTAGCACATAATTGACAATGCTTATAATAATAATCAAAAGTGAAGTTCGGCCCATTTAAAATGCATTTTACTTCACTTCTCATTTGCTTCAGCCCTGATACCTACTGCCAACTCTACAACAACACACTGTCTTTCTAGAGAGAGTTTTGAGAAAATTAGTTCACTTAGAGCCAATTACATACCAAAGCCATTGGGGATGACCTAAAAAGCACTGTGCCTAGAGGTTCTATTTTTGGAACTGGCAGCACAGGTCCTGACAGGCAATGGGCCTCCATTAAGTAGCACGCCAATTATCGCTGTCATAAGTTGTGTAACAGATCTGTCTGCTGAAGAACTGATGTCTATGTAAGATGTTTTCACTCTGATCCAAGCCAGTCTTCTTTAGATTTAAAGGGTCAGTATCCTAAAGTGACAATTTAACAAACGAATGAAATGAATGGAAACCAATAACTAAGAATTAGCTTGGTTCATTCGAATAATGCTGGTGGTCACTTCCAATCATTAGTTGGAAAATAATGATTTTAGTTATTTAAACCTGTAGAAATAGATGACACGTGACATTAACATACCTGTTTTACATACACTGCCATGGAATCTAAAGAAACAGAAAACAGAAATCGAGGAAACACTTGGCCGGAAACCATCCTTGGTACCACCTTAACCGAGGTTCCAAGCGTGTTGAACCGACATTAAATGATGACGTGTACATATTGGAGGTTACTGATTGGTGGTCACTATAGTTACGTCAGCATTGTTGACTGAACGCTAGCTTTAGCGTTAGCATTAACTGAGAAGCATGTTGCTTCTTTAAGCCTTGTCTGGTGCCAATTTTCTCCGTTTTGTGGCAAAAAGCCACAAACCAAGGATAAGAAATAAAACCCCTTCTGGTTTCACCTCAGCTTAGAGCCTCTGCTCGTGCTGTTTCTCAGAATGTTTGGTCACTATAGCAACCAGTCGTAGTGGAAAACTGTAGGTTTGAAACCAAATTGAACAGAGTAGAATTGAACTGAACCGAACCGAGCTGGTACCAGTCAGTGAAGAACCCCCATTAGATATATCGAAATCTATGTGCGCCCACACAACAACCGTGCAGTCTGCGTTTGTTGATTGAGTCATAACAGTTTTGGTCGTGTTAAAAAAATATTTCGTCCGAAACCGAAAATGAATTTTTGACATTTTCGGCCGAAAACTTTCGGTGGTCGAATATTCAGTGCATCCCTATAATTAATGAAAGGTAGTTATAACCAAATTTACTCAGCTAAAAACAAAAGTACATAGATTATAGACATATGTAAAAGTGGAAAACATGTAAATGTATTTTACTTTATGAAATCATGAGGTTACTGTTATTAGCTTAGGCAGGGATGATTTAGGGGTTATAATTTAGCTTGGGCAGGGTCTGCAACAGTTCTAGGGCACAAAGCTTTACTAGCTACATCCCAGCGCATCTACATCGAAACAGTTTGTGCTTTTTGAGCAATATTTGAATATCTGAATCACAATTTCTAGTTTTTTTTCAAGCTTAACCAAGTCATAATGAAATTCCTACAAATAAAGAACAATAAACACTAACTCCACTGTAACACATGCAGCCTAAAACAAGAGTTTCAAACTCCTCAGTATCACTAACCTCTTCCCCAGGTGGGAGACTAATAGTGGAAGTAGTAATAGTAGCAGTAGTAGTAGCAGACACAATAGAATCTTTTTAATAGTAGAAGTGGAAGTAGTAAAAACAGTTCAACTTATAGTGAGCGGTAGATTTTTATTGTGATCGGGATCCCAACTGAATGTGAATAAAGTGATTTAGTTCATTCAGCATGCTCAGTTTGTTTGGTAATTTCATTAATTAATTAATTCTGATGCTCACTGTCTACAACTATGAATCAATACACAAAAGCAGATTTACTGCCAATCTATGGGAGAATAACAGTTAAGTTAGTTACAGCCATGCCCCCGCAATCTGTAATGAGAACTAAGATGTCATCCAGTGAAGAGACGATTGATGTGGTGAAAGCTTCTGCTGCTGCTGCTGGTCTCGCTTCATGCAGGCTGCTGTTCTCCGTTGTGTGCTATTGATCAAGCCATGGTTAAACTTGTGACTAAACCTTAGCTTGTCCCACATGTATAAATCACAGTATTGACTGTTCAGTTATCAATAAGGATAACGACAAACATTTGTCCCCACTTTTAATGGAATGGACAAGGCTTCACCAACACTGCAGCAGCACGGGCCAATTCCAAGATTGCTTGCCTTTTCATAGCAAACCCATATATGTGATTGAAGGATTGAGTCTTTCACCGATGCTTTAAAACTAGTTGTTTTCCTAAAACAGACTGGCTTACTTATAGCACATACGTCATGTCCTAGAACATTGTGATATGTCTCTGAATGCCAAAACCTTTAACCAACATGTGGGCTTACCTGTTGTAAGCAAAATGAGACAACTATAATAAAGCTGATGTTCACCATGCAGCACAGAGTCCGATTGAAATCAATATAACTGCAGATAACAATATCTGTATGACCACCATCAATAGCAAACAACAGCTATGCGTTGAAAACAACTGTTAAACAGACAGCAGCATTCATAGCAAAAGCTGAAACTCAGCATTCGATCACAAACTTTTCATCTCTGACCACGTAAGGAATGGTGTTATTCTTTCTCTAATTCTCTCTGATACATAACCTAGAAAAAGCACATTAATCTAGTTCATGTTATAGAGATAAGAACAATCAGACATGGCTGCCAACCAAAATGCAATACTTTCCAGTTTTATTTTAGCATGCATTTTAGTTGCATTGTTTTGATGTTGTGTAGGCAGCAACAAGAAGAAGCATGGACATAATCACACAGGTGAAAAAATGTGGACCCCAATCTGATTTATCTTAAAGGATTTAAAATGTTTTACAAGAGAACTGCAGGGTAACATGTATTTACAGCCCTGCCCCGTGTTGTTACAGCGTAAGGCCATACAAGAAGAGGCCACTGAGGCAATGTTTCTATCTAAAGCAGAGCAAAGGAACAATCACCTGTCTATTTGATGCCAATGAGCAGGAAATCAATAGCGCTTCCTATAACAAGCATCAATCACCTGGCAACAGTACAGTCTCCTGGTCCTCCAAACACTTCTGAAAACATTCCACACAAAACATTATAATAACACAATCCACACATAGCCAAAAGCAATGTCCACAGAGATATAAACTGCATATTGGAACATCACATCTCTAGTGAGCTAAAACAAGAACACATAGTACAGAAGCAGTGGGAGAAAATATTCTGCATTTTTGTTGGGATTTCCACGTAAAATTATGAGTTTCCGCGTGTGACTGAATCCGCGATTCCCGATCTGCGTAAAACTGGGGGATTACTGTAAATTTTAACAAGGAAATTTCTTTCATCTTTAGATCGCTTCCAAAGAGTTTGCATTTAAAGTAATTCTGAAGATAAAACAAGTATTTTACCTCGATATATAATGAACAAAGTGTAGTGACTTTTGTAGCTTCTGGTTTCTTTTTAACAGTCACCGTGCACCAGTATGTGGGGAAAAATAACATTAACAGATAATATCCCGTTCACCTCAACTCCATTCCCCCATACCATTTATCATTAAGTAATAATGTTAAAAAAATGAATAACATTAGTACTTTTTGCTAAATTGTTATCAATTACAGCTTCAAAATGTCTATGGTAAGTAAATTCTATAGTAAATAGTAAGGATGCACCAAAATTATATATTTTTTTGGCCGAAATCGAAAACCGAAAATGAGGAAAACTTTGCTGAAAACTGAAACACCAAAACACCAATTTGTTGTAATATGGCCGTTATAGCTGAGACTGTGTGTACTTACCTCACTAAAGTCAAGCACTGCAAATAAATTAATATTCAAAGAATAAATCTGTTACAAAACTATGAAAATATGTATTTAGCATTCAAACAATGCACAATATAAAATAAAATATTTTACTTGGTCCTACTCATGAATATCCTAAAAGCAAGCTAACTGAAATATTATACAATTAAATATCTTCTCTCATAAAACAAGTGAATTCAAGAGCATATTCTGAACATAGTGCTTTCAGAACAAGTGCTTTAAAATTGTTGAAAGATATAACAACGTTCTCTGTTGGCCTAAAACAAAATAGTGTATTAAAACAAAGGCTGGCACAGCCCATATATTAACTGTAACTGCTGCAAAACTTTCTTGCCTTTTCAAAAACACAGACGGAGTGGGTGTGCTCAAAAGATCTTGCCTCTTCTGTGCTTTAAACTGTGCACGGCAATTGGGATGTTTTGATTTTATATGATAAATTAATCCCGACGTTGAGAATGTCTTTGGGGATGCACCCCCTCTAGAAATTTGGCATTGTACGTTGACAAACTGCTTTCCGTGTGTCTTTCTTAGATATATCGAAATGCGCAGACATGTTGAATCTAATCCAATCTTGCACGTGTCGGTTGTGGTTATTGAGTCATTACTGTTCTGGTCGCATTAAAAAAATCAGCTGAAACCGAAAATGCATTTTTGGATTAAATTTTTCGGTAGCCGTATATTCAGTGCATCCCAAATAGTTTTTTGCACCCTTGTGGTTCAATTTGATCCCATTCTTCTTGGCAAACTGTCTTTAGTACAAGGTTACTAGGGGCTTTCTGACTAACTTGTCATTTCAAAATCCTCAGGAGATTCGATTTCAAATTTTTAGACATCAGTAATAACATTAATAAGTTGTTTTCTTTCCTTTTCTGACTGATATAATTCTTTCCATTCATGTGCATTCAGATTACACATTTCTTGATAACCAAAACTGAACTTTGAATTTTTAGCTACTACATGTATTTTAATCTAGTGTCTGAATCCTTCTTCCTTACCATTTTCTCCTCAGAGTACAAACAGAAAATAAGTGTGAACCTACAGTAAAGTATACCAGCACACAGGTTTCTTGACAAAAAATTTTTTTTTACCTACTTTCTTTGTACCTGTTTCATGTTTCATTCAGGATCTAGTGTGTAAAAATAGTGAGATTAGTCACACAGCTGTAAAACCCACCAAACACCTCTACAGTTTCATCATCATCTCTGCTGGGTTCCCACTTCATTTAGTGGATGGAGCCCCACACACAATGAAAAACTCATAAACCTGGCCTTCCCCTCAAATATGCCCAGAGAGGAGAAAACCGAGGGCTTTAATAGTACAATTTCATTATGGCTGGGCTGAGGGCCCTCAGTGGCTGCACTGGGATCAATTTATTTTACCTCAAACAGCCGCCTGTTATGAAAATGCTAGCACACACACGTTTGTGCTCAAATATATTGCACAGACACATAACATGACAGAAACCACATGAGCATGGTCATTGGTGCGTTAAGCAGAATCCATTGTTCTTGCAACCAAACAGCTCACGTGGCTCTTCTAGAGGAATGTATACGGTCTAGATATGTGTGTGCGTTTGCCACACCTAACTCCATCCCTCTGCAAAGCATCTTATCAGTATGTAAACAGCCAATGATCCAAACAATGAGTCTAAAACATGACAATCTACACATGCCGTCCTCACAAAGCACCTACAACAAACACTTCAAGGCCAGAGGAAAAGGACAGCAGCAGTGATGGTCAACCATACATCAGCTACAAAAGCCATACAAGTATGTATACACACTCTGGGCCAAGAAACTCATTGCACTAGGCCATGTGCAGGAAAACATTAATGGCGTTACACAACAGTTACTGAAACCACAAACACTGACCGTGTCTGCCATGAAGACAAATCACCTCATGGATTTGCTGGAGAATCAGAAACTCTTGTAAACGTTGTTTCTCGTTTATGGGCCGAGGCAGGAGAACGGGCCTCCTGGCTCCGGCGCAATCCTGTTACCACAGGGATTTGTTCTGCTAGCCCTGTAAAAGATTAGTCCTCCAGGAGAGTGAATGGACTTGATTAGCTAGACAGCAATTTAATGGGATTGTCAGAGAGGCAACAATAAATCAGCTTTTGTGATTAAATAGGGGCTGTAGTAAAAGTTGTACGTGCACCGATCAATAATTATTGAATTTTTTTCTCCTCTCACAAACAGTGGGGTGAAACAAAGCCAAAATTTCCGGTCAGCTAATGATCACACCAGAAACCAGCAGTGACTAAAAGTCATCACTTGGGTCATGGTATGATTTGAGCGTGTGTGTGTGTGTGTGTGTTTGTGTGTGTAAGTGTGTGTGTGTGTGTGTGTGTGTGTGTGTGTGTGTGTGTGTGTGTGTGTGTGTGTGTGTGTGTGT
>JBBPCW010000133.1:22879395-22893931 GCA_037974425.1 Phenacogrammus interruptus | reverse complement strand
ACACACACATACACACACACACACACACACACACACACACACACACACACACACACACACACACACACACACACCATAATATGTCCTCCTACAACACTGTGTCAAACAATAACAACAGTTTGAAAAGCACTTTTGAATTCTTTTTCAGCAAAATGGAAAAAAAAGCATTTTTTTTACCATGCTCAGAATGGAACAGTCCAATAAACTGAATACTGATACAAAAAAGTGAGTCTCAGATGGAAAGAACACAAAAATCAGAAGGCAAGCAATTTTTGTTTTCACAAGCCAAGTGGATGATACACAAAGCACAAAAAGCAACATCTGAACAGTTTTGTAACACCAAATCTAGGAGAAGTGGGCTTTTTCCTCCCTTGGTTTGAATAGTTATATCTCTGGCAGTAATTCAGTCACCTAGTACAGACTAAAGTCCCTGATTTGCTTTGTGCTCCATTTTAATCTCCCCTCTCTTCCCTCTCCATAGGTTGTTTAGTATGGCACCATCCTCCAAGACTGCAGAAAAAAATGCAATTCAGAAAATGCAGGAACATGGAGAAAACGCAGAAAAAGGCACACACAATTTGTGAAGTAGCACTGGAAACGAAGCGAAGAACAAACGGAGGAAGAGCAAACAGATGTACTGAGAAATATAAAAGCCAGTGTTCTGGTTTAAGATTTAATTACGGCACTGAAGTGTTTGGGGAGGCCTTAAAGAAATTGGTTACATCAGCATCTCAGTGACTGTTGAATTTTTCAGACTCAGTGTGTGATCACGTTGTCCGTAAGTAAGATGGACCATATGTGCAAATGTGTGTGTTCGGGTGTGGGACATCAGAAAGTTAGTACTTGGGATTCACAAAGGTGTGCTGGTAGTATAATCACGGTCGTACAGTAACGAGTTCCAAGCAGCTCCAATAAAAACCGTGCGTGAACTTGCCCCCAAACACAAAAATGTTTGACATCCACTGGACGTGTTGCATATAAACAAAATTGTGACAGTGCTCTTTTATATATATGCTCTCATACATATTTATATATATTTATATATATATATATTTTGTATAGTTTGTCTTATACAGTATCAATGGTACAATATTTCATTCAGGTCCCCTCTAACAATGTGAAATGTTAGAAAAAGAAAAAAAAGAACCAAAGTGAAAAGAAAAGGTAACAAATTTGACAAGGGTGTCAGCTGGAAGCCATTCTTACATTGTTGGTATAATCTGATTAATGGTAGTATTTAATCTGTAAAATTCTGTATTTACAAAAACCACAACAATGCATGCTGTTTAAAAGAAAAGCGTATATTACAATACTTATCGTCTCTCTCAAGTTTATTCTTAACGTTTCAGCAATTGTGCCATGTACATCATAGCCCCCACTGAATGATACATTAATATGTCATACAGTGTGTAAACGTGATTTTACAACACAGTACAATTAGGTTTAAGGGGGAGGGGGGTGTCAGGAGAAATTGCATGGTAGTCTATGCTTTTTACTGGGCGCCGATTTGGTTGGAGTCCGCAGTTCCCATTCTGATTTGGAGAGAGGCAGTAGGCAGACCCATAAACAGGTCAGAGAGGGAAGGGGAGTGGGGCTGTAAACACGAAATACACAAAACGCACACATACACTCACACACAAGCACACACTCAGGCTCTGATGGTGTGTATTATCCGACTCCAGTGGGGAGGAGTGCCCGGTTAATTACTGGGACCTGTCTATTGTGTGGTGAAGGCAGAGAAGAGCATGGCAGGTAAGAGCAAGTTAAAACTATTAAAAATCCCACTCCTTGTTTTCCCTGAAGTCCTTAGTGAGAAAGGACTCCTAACTAGTGATCTTAGATGCTTAGTGTCCTCTAACTTCTTACGGACAATCGGATAGCCCACGCCATGATGAGTGGAATCCCCTTAAAGAGACAAAATGAAATATTAAGAAAAAACATTTTGCTCTCTTTCAAGGCTTAAAAATGTGTTTTGCATCAAGAGCAAAATTAGATGGCAGTTTGCTCAAGAGGCGCCAAACGTAGTGTCTTTACGTTGTATAGGCATTTTTACCAAAACAAATGGCAATTAAAGAACAGGTGAGTGTCAGATTTCCAGAGCAAGATCCCTTGCTGAGGTACACTGGCTAAGGTCTGACAATACAAGCATCCTTTGCTTTAACCCAAATAACCTGCTCATTACTCCCTTATCAGACCAGAGTTTCAGGCCTCAAGTTCAAGATCTACGCCTCACAGTCCCCACTCTATCATTCAACAGTCAGAAAGCTACCCCGCGACAATAAAATTGGTGAAAAGCTATAGATTCAAAATAGTAGCTACCCTACTGCTCTCCCTCGCTTCTCCAAGACAAAACATATTCTAACAAAACAGACAACCCCTGATATGGTCACCATGAATATGTATCACCTTTAAAACAAATGTACCAAGACAAGCTGTCCTTACAAAAATGCATGTTAAAGAGGTCACCTCCAACTGAGGTCTGGTCCCGACTGACAGAGAAAGCATTGTAAGAGATTTCAAATGGCATGGTGGCTTGCTGCAACCTTTGAATGTATGAAGTTTACCTTTAAAAAGACCCTTGACTGCACATAAAAGACCAGAACGTAAGGGTCAAATCATATTGCTGGTGGAAATAAAAACAAATCAGGGTTTGATTGCCCAAGATTTGATTTGACTATTTCTAAACCTCAGTACATCTCTCCATAAGTTAAAATCTAGGGCAGTGTGTACTGTGTAATGTGTGTTGTAAAAAATCTTTTGAAATTCCACTGACTTCTAAAGCTATCTAAACTCATCATTATGTGATAGCTGGTTAGTTGCAACATTTATAATGGGGTACGTACAAATATGTTTTTTGTCAAACCCAAATATTTGAATATTACCAATTTTCTCCCCTTTCCTGTGATCTACTGAAATGTTTTACCAGTGGACAGCCTCAAACTTATGTTCAAGCCACTCTTGTGGTCTGAGCAGAAGTGTCAAGTGGACTATGATTACACATGCATGATTTCTGATCAAAACATGCCACCATGCAAGTCATTTCTATGCATTGAACGAGCACAATTAATTACTTATTTATCTGGAACCTGGTCTGAGCAAGTCCCTTTCAGCCCAAGTCGAAACCCTGATAAATGATCCCAACCCAATTGCACTGTGAAAGCCCATGTAAAAAATGTCTCTTTTTTATGTCAGTATAACAAATAGATGATGAAAAGACTAGTGACATGGGCTGAATGTTTCTTTTTTACCATCTTTTTTGCTGATCAAACAATGTAAAGATGCAAGTATATTCATCACACACAACTGAAAACCCTTGCATAATGTTCTGGGTTTTGTTTTTTCTTTTTTCGTTTTCTCAGCATCTCCTCTCATTTCAGTCAACTCTGCTAAGACCTGTCCATCAGCAATGGCCAAAGACAATGTTCCAGAAACCTTCCTGTACCAAGTGGGAGGTTTCCACTGGATTTCGGCAGTGTAGTGTTTGCAAGGGGTTAATCCGTAGCGGAGGAATGCTGAACTCCACGCATGGTGGTGTAGAAGAATCCGTCTTCAACGTCTACTCTGTATACCGCTGGGTCCTATGGCAGGGTGGTCCCTATCAAAGATAACTGCCATGGGCCTTTCATCATGTATTCAGTTATTTTTGCCTCACCAGCTGCTGTTTGAGCAATAAAATCTTGGTCACTGAACATAGACGCCACACAGTAAGCTCATTATGGTTTTGGTTTGGTGGTAAGTGGTAAGAAACCAAGCTGCTTTCTCTGTACTGGTGCATCTGTGTTGTCTGTAAACAACTTTTTTTTGATTTTATGGGTTTTCATTGAAAATGATTTTTTTGTACATTTTAGAACGGATACAGAGTTTTGTCTCGAGTCATCTCGTTTCGCTGTATAAGCACTGCCGTACTTCTAACACTTAGATTCCTTGACATCTTTTTGGTTTTTGCCTTTCTTGCCTTTGCTTTCACTTTCGTCTAGTTTCTCTTTCTCAGGTTTGGTTACACTGTCATAAGAGGGCAGTGATGCGGTGGAGGGTGTGCCCTCCTTCTTGTCCTGGTTGGTCCCTCCATTCTCCAGTCTGCTGCTGCCAAGGAGTCGCTTGCAGATGAAGCCCCGGCGCACCAGATGAGCACGATAAGCCCGCTGGATGACCTGAGCAGACATGTGCTCCTGCTTGCGTCGTAGCGTTGTGGTGATGGGCTCAAAAGACACCTTGGACGGGTTTGCGGCAATAAAGCGCTCCTCCATCTGCTGACGCATCATATCCAGATCACCACTGTCACCCAGGACACGTTTTGTGAAGGCGAACAGGATATCCAGGCAGTGGATACGGTCTCCGCTCACCATGGGCAGGTCCATAGCAATCAGTTCTATAGTGTTCGGCTTGGGCACTCGCAGCGGGTGCTCCAGAGTGTCGGCGAAGTCACTCAGTTTGGCAAATGCAATAAACTGTGAGGCTGTGGGGTCAAATTTCTCCCAGATCTCATAGAAAGACTCAAAGTCGTCCTCACACAGAGGGTCTGCACTTTCTTCTGTCGCCACACTGAAGTTTTCCAGGATGATGGCAATGTACATGTTCACCACGATCAGGAAAGAGACAATGATGTACATGACAAAGAAGAAGATGCCTACAGAAGGGTTGCCACAGTTGCCCTTTACTGTGGTGCCAGGGTTCTCTTTCTCAGGGTCGCAGTCTGGAGGATAGTTGAGGATGGGAGCCAACAAGCCATCCCACCCTGCGGAAGTGGTGATCATGAACAGGCAGATCATGCTGTTTCCAAACGTTTCGAAGTTGTACAAGTCATCAATACCGGCCTCACGTTTTACATAGGCGAAGTTGGACATTCCAAAGATAGAGAAGATAAACATAACCAGGAAAAGCAGCAGGCCAATGTTGAACAAAGCTGGCAGTGACATCATCAGAGCAAACAGTAAGGTCCGGATGCCCTTGGCCCCCTTGATCAGACGCAGGATGCGACCGATGCGGGCCAGACGAATGACCCTGAACAACGTTGGTGACACAAAGTACTTCTCAATCAGATCCGCCAGGAACATACCTATTGAATAAAGAAATAGAGAAAACAGTTAGAGGTAGCAAGACCTGAATCCTCTTGTCATTTACAGCTGGCCTGTGTTACAATATTACAGTACAATGTTGCATTTTAAGGAGCACATAAAAGCTCCTGTAGTCACACTGTACACAACACAAGTCAGATCAAGCCCGCTGTGTGTACGTGTGAATGTCTTTGTTGTAACGTCACAGAAAGGCTATTTACTTACCCACAATAGATAAAATGACCACAACGCAGTCAAAGATATTCCAACCATTGGTGAAGTAGTAATGACGAAGGGCAAAAAGCTTGAGGACAAACTCAGATGTGAAGACCACAATGAAGATGAAATTGACCCAGTACAGGATGTTCTCTGTCTCATCGGATTGATCATCCGTTTCCACCATCATAGTGACCATGTTCAGACAAATAAGGATCATGATGGAGATGTCAAAAACCTGCTGCGTCACAAAGTCAAACACCATCCCCTGGACCTTGTTCTAAAGAAGACACGTAAAACAGAGAACTGAGGTTAGTTACCAGTCATGCCTACTAGTTCATATGAGTACCTGACTAAGGTTCAGGGTTGGGATACCTGGGGCCTAGGTATGGGTTTCTGTGGTTTCTTTGAACCTAGCTTCTTCATTGCATTGTAGTACTTCTTCTGTTCTTCTGTCATAAAGATATCCTGACCTCCAAAGTATAGGCACACACACAACAGTTCATTACAATATGTTCAGAGCATAAGTAGCAGTATAACAGTTTTTAAACAAAGTAAGAGAAGAGACTTATCTTTTTCTTCTGCTGGTTGAAATTGTCAATGATGACACCAATGAACAGGTTGAGGGTAAAAAAGGAGCCAAAAATAATAAAGATGACAAAGTAGATGTACATGTAGATGTTGTCCTCATACATAGGCTGATCCTCCACCTGAGAAGATAATACATCAAATTGACCTCAGAACATAGTCACAGATCCAATATGTGGCTGTTTACTCAGTTTTAAAATGCATACCCTTCGAGAGTCAACAGCTGCATACATAATGTCCATCCAACCTTTGAAAGTAGCCTTAAGAAGAAAATAAACATGCATTAATAGCTGGGAAAAGCTTATAAATAAGACATGAGCAATCATAAAAAAAATACCAAACAAAACTTTGGATTAGAATTATGTATTAGTATGAAAATATATGAATGTAAAGAATATAGAAATAAAATAAAAAATAATTGCTGGAAAATGCTGGAAATATTAAGGTATACAAGCACAAGGGTCACGAAAAATGAGTCTTACCACTTGAAGCAGAGCTAGGTAGCCAGCACCCACGTTGTCAAAATTGATCTTGACGTTCTTCCAGCGTACTTCAGTGTTATTCTGATAGATGAGCTCGAAGCACTGCGTTTTGTTGTCAACAGTCTCTGGGTCGAAGTACTCCTCTGCAGTTTCATTGTAACAATAATAATACTTGCCCGCAAACAGATTGACGCCCATGATACTGAAAATCAGCCAAAAGATGAGGCAAACCAGCAACACATTCATAATGGAAGGGATGGCACCCACCAAGGCGTTGACTACCACCTAGAGCAGAGTGAAAAGATAAAGCAGTGCAATTTAAGAGACTTGAAATATGCAGATGCACATACATACTTACTAATTACTAACAGCTACGCACAAACACGCATACTGTGCACCTTTATATTTGTATGGCTCTACTGTCAGTTTTAGATTTATTCTTCATGTTTTAAAATATATTTATTGATTATTTTAATGCATACAATACATATTTAATATGAGGGGTTTTTTTTATTTAAATGCACAGTCCGGCCAAAACTATGTGGACACCTGACCATCAGATCTAAATAGGCGGGCATTTATATGAAGCTGATCCGCCCTTTGTGTCTATAACAGACTCCAGGCTCCTAGGAAGGCTTTCCACAAGACCTAAGCCATAATTACCCCCCAACCAAATATGACTATTGGTCATCCCGCATTCTGTTAAACCCAAATGAGTGACGCATCACAAAACACATGATTTTGACACATTCTCTGGTTTTACAGCTCTGTGGCTGAGCTGGTTTAGCCCCTAAATGGGTCAATTTCACAATAATAATACAATGAATGGGGTATATCTAGTAGAGTATAGAGTTTATGTACAAACATAGCAAAGTGGCATCCCTATGGCATTGCCATATTTAAAAAAAACTGAGCTCTTCAGTCTATCCCAATCTACTGCCATTTTTTGTCTATGAAGATTGCATGGCTGTGTGTTTGATACACCTGTTAGCAATGGATGTGGCTGAAACAGCTGGACTCAATAATGAGGAGGGTGCCCACATACTTATGGCCATGTATCATATAATTGGAATTTTCCACAGAAACTGTTCAAAAAAACAATGAATTTGTGCCGGATTTATCATTTGTTTATAAATGCAATCAGCATCAAAAAGACCTGCCATACAGATATGTAGTGCAGACTCAACACAATCCCTACAACCACATAACAGCCTTTCCCTCTACCTGCATGGCTACCACCACCAGCCCCTTGCCCCCTCCCTCGCTACTCTATTCTCTAACCCCCCCTCTGCCCCCCATCCCCTACCCCCCCTAGCTTTAACATCACATCTGGCAAGCAAGAGCAGGACTACACACACTGAATAAAACCCCACTCCCTCTTTTCCTCCTCCTCTCCCCACAGCCCTGTTCGGGATCCCATCCACCAGTGAGTAGCGAGGAGAGGAGCGCCATGGACGCTCGCTATCTGTGTTAGGCAGGCCGAGCCGCAGCTCTCGGGCAGGCAGCTGAGCATGCATGTTTCTCACAGACTCCACAGTGGAGCCATATTCCCTCCTTACACACACACAGATAGATGCACTGGAATGACTGGATTCTCCTAGCAAATACAGGGTGTGGCCTGGATTAAGGATATATCCAATAACCTCACGGTTATTTGATGATGAAGATGTTGTCGTTTAGAAAGGAAACCCTTCTGACCATTTTAGAAAAAAAGCTGATACAAGATTAAGAAAAATGCTCCTCAAAGTGTTATCACTGGATAATGTGGAATAAAGGTTTATTTGGCAAAACTAATGAAAGAGTGCTGTGGCCCTCAGACAGAATTCCTTATGGCTCTCACACATCAGAATAAAGAACAATTTAAAGAATCAAATTCCCTATTATTTGTAATTACATTGGAGACACCCTTAAAATGGTATATGCCAGGAGAATCACTATTGGCTATTGATAGATCACACATTTAAATGTCACAGAGACATTGCAGTTATTTGTAGGAATCAACACATTGATATAAAAGTGAGGGAAAATGGCTTTCAAAGGTGCATAATGTGCATTGGCAATTGAACAGGACATGCGTGTTACATGGCATCTTTGTGCAAACCCAAAAACCGTTAAAATCAATAAATAAATGGATCAGGAGAGGCACCAGCACAGAGAGATTTACATATGTTTGCAAAAAGTAGGATTATTTGATGCATCAATTGACTAATCAGAACAGCAGAGACAGATCCTTTGGGAGTGTATGGAAATTGCTTTACTAACTTCTGTATTATCTGTAATTAAAGGCATGTACTTCATTAAAAATGATGATCATACCTGAGGATACACATTTTTAAGAATTTCAACCAATTCGCTTAATTTCCTCTCCTCTCTGCGCTGCTGTCTCCTTATCAAGTCATTTATTCATTTTTAACTCTTAATTTTTGTTCATTTCAAACAAAATGGCATTTCAGTTAATGAACATAAAAGATGATTAATATAAGTCATATATATTCTAGGTATGGTATTCAATTACATGTTCTCTGTCTACTACTACATAATATTGCTTTGGGATGTATACCTAATTTAGCTTGATTTACAGATTGACAGAGCTTTAGATACATAACATTCCACACGTCACCCAAAAATGACATTCTTAGAAGATCTACGTTAAACATGTAAAATGAAAGAAAATAAACTGAATAAAGACATATTAACCAATTAAGTGGGTCTTCAATAAAATATACAGTTTGCCATGTGTTGGAAATTGTTTCTTCATAAACAAGAGTATAAACAGCAGCAGAGGCCTGCAACTGATGCAGCAAAAACTCAATCACTAAATACAACAGTTATCTTTATTATAAAATACTGTCATTTTTGGGTCATTTGATCATTCTATTAAAGGACACAAGTTTTGCCCCATGACACGGGCAAATTTTGAGCCACAGCGATGATAATCGGGTTTAAGGTATATGCATCTCTCTGCTCTAGTGGGTCCAGTCTCCCAGTTCCACCACTTCTAACAGGAAACACCGTGCTATATCCTAAGAGTGCCATGCTGTGAATAAAACCGCTTACTGCCAGCAGGCCACCTGGTCAATTTCCTAAGCTTCTGTTTTGATTCAAGAAAATCTTTCAAATTTCCACATATATATCTTCAAGCATTTTCCTCAGAATGCCATGGGTACATATCTCGGGATGTGTGTCGTACATACAGGACCTAGAGCAGAGATACTCAATTCACGGTCCCCTACAAACTGTAGGCTTTCTACCTTCTGGTTAACTGGTAATGATTCGAATAAGACCAAACTGGAATTTGAGATCCAGAACTTTTTGCTGTAAAAATACACAGAAGCTTAGCAAATATTGTCCTCTCACACCCACACTGTTGTGTGTGTGAGGTTCTCTTTATTTTCAGTCCTTTCAGCAGATCCTGGACAAGCAAAAGAGAGGTGAGGCGTGGCTCCAGCAGGTTGACCCCACAGCACTGCGCTGGCCTGGGCAGCACAGGGCCGAGCAGGCTGAAGTGTATAGGGTGAGATGGAAGGGACAGGGGCAGGGAAGTAGAGAGGGAGAAAGGGTGCTGCACAGTGCTGCAGGTGGGAGGAGGGGGCAGGAAGGAGGTGAAGGAGGGGCAGAAAGGCAAGAGAAGCTCAAGGCAACCAGTCCACGAATAAGAGAGGGAGGACTGAAAGCGACAACAACCAGGCACAACCGCTCACAACCACCAAGCAGGGCTGAGTGCTGAGAAGGCTCAGCTTAAAACCCATGTAACTGCCTCTAATTTACATGAGGATAGCTGAAGAAACCAGCTGCAGGATGTAATTGAAGACTACTCTAATGGTCCACTAAATAGAAATACAGTACTGTAAAAACATCTTGGACAGCTTAATTCTATTTATACCTATTTATCTGAGACATAGGCTTATTTGCTTGAATAAACACTAACAGTAGAAAAAAATACAAATAAACATACAATAAACTATATTTATAACTGTATGTGTTAGATTAACTATTCCCAAACTTCACCTTTCCAAGTATCCAATATCAATTACCTTTTTGGTTTTTTTTTTTTCTGATTTACTGCATTCATATTGATTTGTATTTATTCTAACATTATATAGTGTTTTTACAAGCAAAACACACTTGCTGTCCAGATAAAGTTTTTAAAAAATTTCTTTGCAGGCTTTAGACTATATGTAACTATATTTAGTCTTATATGTAACAGCCGTCAGCACTGTGCAGAGAAAGCGCATTATGAGAAGGATGTGAGAGATTACTCCACAGTACAAAGAACTGTGTTGCACAGGTCATCCACTCTGTGGTGGCTCTAAGTGACACTGCATGGGGCGAGCAGAGCGGACAGTTCAGTGGTCTAGTGGATCTGTGCTGCTGGTTGTTCTCTGACAGATGCAGAAGGCGGTGGGGTCAGTGGGACAGGGTAGAAATGGAGGGAAGGGGGCTCTCCATTAAAAGCAGAGGTTGAGAACCAGGCCAAATGAGCAGCCAATTGCAAATCAAACACTCCGCGAAATGGTGAGGCTTATCTTCATTTTCAAAAATGACTTTTGCATGATACTATTTTTCTTAAAGGGCCAAATGTTACAAAACAGTTGATTTTGTAATCATGCTATAATTTGTGATGAGGCAGCTTTGAAAAGGGTGCCTTTTTTGTATCATTATCTTTTAAGATCTTATGTCTTATTTCCTGAAGAATTAACTCTGAATCTGATGAACACAAGAGGATTCCAGTAAAATCAGGGAATACTTGTGTTCGAAAGACTTTTTTTATTTTAATTCACATTTTTTGTAGCTGCATCATGACTCAAACATTGGCATATATGATAATGTTGTTCATGAAAAGGGTGATTTGTTTTCATTAATTGCTGTTTTTAAAAAATCCCCCTGGTATGACTTTGGCGTTGTTGTTTTCTTTTGCTCTTTTTTGATCAGTTCTAGCATGCTGTAACTGTTCAATGGGCATGCAGAAGGATCAGCTCTATAGCTTTTCTTACCCTCATCCCTTCAAAACGTGACAATGCTCTGAGTGGTCTCAGGGCCCTGAGTGTCCTGAGTGATTTAATGGGCCCTAGATCGGAGTAGCCCAGCGCATTAGCTATAAGGCTGACTATAGACACCTACACAGAAACAGAGAAGCAAAAAAGGATCCAGACTGTTAGATGTATAAAGTTCTCTAGGAAAGAGATGATCCTAGAGCTGCTCGATTGTTGCTTTACACACAAATAGAAGTACTTGGGTGGGTATATACATATATAACACTGATTTTATACATGTATATATCCTTAAGAGAGAGAGTCATGTTTAGTATGGGTTATAGGCATATAGGGATTTAAAGGCAGCGGATCGGCGCCTTGTTTTTGATTTCTGTTAGTTTTGGGAGGTTGATGAGTCTTGTGAGCTTCTTAGTACCTGTAAAGAAACTTGTGGTTGAAACAGAGAGACAGAGAAGCATAAGACTCAAATACAAGGATAAAGGAGGCAGAGAAGCACAACACCAGGCTGATTTAGTACTGAAAATATTCAGGGACTTGGGGAGGTGGGGGTTGGCAAGGAAGGGTTAAAGGAGGCAGAGAAAGTATCCCTGCAGACGTTCAAAAAACCCCAACAGACTACAAGAACCTTACCCTTGCCCTTCTAACATTGTCTCTCCTTGTCGCTCTCGGCTGAGTCATAAAATCCCATACAATTTAAGACAGACATATTAATGGAACCTAAGAGAAAGAATACAGGTAAACATGTACAAATATGCCAGGTTTGCAGATACATTGATTTCACACATCAAATTTAAAGATACTCTTAAGACCACATTGACAAAGTGTACATGAAAGGAAGGGGAAGATTATGGGAGATCACCTAACTGGACGGCACTGAAAGGACAAGTTCATACATACAGAAACTGAAGCCCTACAAGTCCCAAAGTGCCATCCAAAACGGTCAGACAGCTTCCTAGCTTCCTAGGGTTATGGTGCATCTATATAAACAAATCTACATTTGGAATCTTTTGCATATGTACTCTATACATGAAACAGGTATAGTATGTCTCATTACATTCATATAATGCAGTTTGGAAATCAGGTTTATGAGCATGAGAAACTGGAATGTGTATGGATGGGCACTGACCCTAAAATCAGGGCTTGAGTTCCTGCATAAAGGAAAACAAACAGATCTCAACATCTCCAATCAGCCACTGACAAAGACTTTGTAAAAACACAGCAAAAGTACACGACATCCAAAGCTGACCAACTCACAGAGGGGATTCTAACAAAGGTGAAAGCTTTATCCTGCATTTGGAGACCGCTAGGGGTTGAGCCTGGAAAAGCACGACTTGTATAAATGATCAATTTTGTCAAACAAAAGCTTCAGATGTTCACCAAGCAAATTCAGTTTTTACTCATATTTTGACACTGTTCACACTGTCCTTATGACAGTGGTCTCCAGACCCAGTCCTGAATACAACATTTTTGTTTTTGCCTTGCTTTTCTGATTCATCTCACTCGGTCATTCTCTATTCATTCTTAAGCTCTATTGGGTGAAAAATTGAGTGCATCGAGGCTTCAGGAGTGGGACTGAAAACTACTGTTAATGTTACCATGTTAAAACACATTAAAAGGATTCCAAAATCATGTTCTCCCAAATGCCAACAGATAGATCTCCTGTAACAGCGACTGCACAACTTTGCTACCATACAACTTTGCCCTTAGTTCATAAAGCTTTCACCTTCATCTAAAGGTTGGATCTTTGCAGGTAATTGTCACCTTTAGCCTCAGTCTGAGCCCGTGGAGGGCCCCTGTACGGAGGGCCAGGGCCCCTGAGCCAGTCGGGATGGCCCCCAGTTCTAGTTCTCTTCATGTGCCAACGCTCTCACTCTGCAAGGCAAGGTCAATGAGATGGGTGGCTGTGGCCGAATGAAGACAGGAAACTAAAACAAAAAGGAACATAAAAAGAAGCAAACAAAATTCAAATATAATCCAAACATAATCTAAATGATTAATGAGCCATACTCACACCAAACATACACAATCCTATGTTAAGGTTATGGTGACTTATGGTTTGTGGTTACTTGTCTGACTTTGGATATGTTCAATTCCTGTAATGACAGTAAGTACTATGATGACTTTTGATCATTAGCTCTCCACAGAAACGTGAAGGAATTTTTAGTTTGAACTGATATTGCCTTAATCACTAAATAAAGACTAAAAATTAGATTCTACCACATTCCCTCAACACTCAGAAATTGAAAATCAGCATGAGCATATAAGGACAATGGCATGAGCAAAAAGGTAAGAAACCAAATGAGGGATGAGACATATACATACAGACAGGGAGAGGAAGTCTGATGCGCAAAAGCATGCTGGACACGATAGTGGTCTCTTTGTTGAAGCCCCTCTGAGCAGCACAGTGTCAAAAGCACAGCACAGTACAGCAGAGGCACAGAGCACAGACAGGACACAAAGCAAAACAATGGCAGAGCAATGGCTGTTGTCAAGGCCACACTCACCGTTTGCTGCATGTCCCCAACACTTCTACATCTCAGCACTCAAACCTCATATATTCTCAGCATACAAGCAGGTGTGGGTGGGACAGGGTGGATAGCACTCTTTAATCAGCTTGGAAAATGTAGTTCATCCTAACTACCTCAAGTGGTAGAAGAGTATTCAAAGGACTACAAGTCCCATCAGCTAAGGCAAGAAAGTTGATAGGCAGGAGGGGTAGATATGGAGCTCCCAGAATCGGTGTGTCCTTTTTCACTTAAATTGTGAATATTTCATATCCTTTTGGCGTAATTATGAGTCATTTAGCTGCAGAAGTTACATAACTGCAGAGTAGCTGTAAGAAACAGACTCTTTATCTATGTTTAGATAGAATTGTGCCAATTATGCATGATTTATATAAAAGGCACTGTTGCCCAGACATAGACCTATTAAAACATCTAGCTTTACAACTGTTAGATTCTGGTAATTGATTTGGTCATGTCTAGTAACAAATAGGTTTCAGTATAAATCCAATTTCTGCCACATCAACTCTCCAAGTTGCCTGGCACAGTGTAGGTCTGGAACAGTTTTGGGCGTGATGGGCTCTGCTGAAAGGCAGTTAGATAAAGAACAAAATCAGAGCATACACTCACACACACATACACACACACACACACACACACACACACACACACACACACACACACACACACACACACACACA
>JBBPCW010000133.1:22854118-22869118 GCA_037974425.1 Phenacogrammus interruptus | reverse complement strand
GGAACCAACAATTGCGTCCATGCAAAGAACATAAACGTGAAGGTGAAGAATATTCACCTGTGGGTAATGAAACATGCAATGCGGATATATTTTACATTAGCATTACTTATTATTATTATTGCGGTAAATATCTATGATCTATAGTCATCATGGGTCTGTTCAAGGCAAGGGGAAGCATAAACAGGCTATCAGCAGTTAGCAGAGATTCAGCCCAGAAATGAACAGCAAATTAGAAACCAAAGAAAAACAAACAAACAAACAAACAAAAAAACACTATCCAAGAAGTTCCAAATGCATGAGGAAACACAAGAATAACAGGAAACTAAGAGAGAAAAAGAGAGGGAGAGGAGAAAGCCAAGATTCCAATAGGAAAGATGTCCATGCCTAGACTGATCTACTCATAGCCTTCCTTACGCTGTCGTCAGAAGCTGCCTTATCTATTATCACCTCAGGCAGAAGGCGTCCTCCAGGCCCAGGCCCGATCAGGGACACCACCCCGTTGCAGTCCACCGTGCTATTGCGCTTGCCATGGTAGCCGCTGTAGCTGCTGCGGCGGTACGGGCTGAAGAGTGAGCTGCGACGTTCCTCACATTCCTCCACTGTGCTGTGCTCATCGTCCGCAAATTCATTCTCAGAACCCGCGTCCCGACAGCGGCCCTTGAAGCTGAAGATGCTGCTCTTGCTGTTGTGCCGTGACAAGAAGGGTGAACCTGGGATGCTGAGGAGAGACTGTGGCAAAGTGAAAAAAGGAGTTAGGGGTCCCAGTGCCATATACATTTTTGTGTTTTCCTGTTCTAATCAGAAATGGCACAGATCTGTTACCGGGAATCAGCACGAGATGTTAGAGAGGATATCAGATGCTGAAAGATGAGAATGCTTCCAGTCCACTGAAAAGAGATATGGCTTGTCGGGTAAGTAAACTAATTGAGTTTTAGTAGGACAGCTGGGTATAAAATAGTTTTACAGTTTTACAGAAGAAATCACAGACCGATAATTGCTGACTGATGCTTTCAATACCACAGAAAGAAAAGAAAAGAAAAAGTGATATCATGCTATCTCTAGTTGTAATACAGTCACTTCTGTTCAGAAAGGCTTTGTATATCAGTGATTGTAAAGTAATATAATGCTTCTGGATGAACTGTGTTTTATAATTTGGCAAAAAGCAGAATGAGTCATTTTTAGTATGCACAACCTCTGGATGACCCTCTCTTACCTGATTCATGATGGAGGTCCTACGGCCTAATCGGTTGTCAGGGAAACGGAATCTACTCCTCTTGCTGCCATCATCCGATTCGGACTTAACAAATTTTTCGCTGTCTCCCTTTTCCTTGTCCTGTTCCTTCTGCTTCCACTTCTTCTTACGGTTCCGCCGCTCCTTGGCACTCTTGGAGCTGAGTTTAGACATCTCAGAAGAGCTGCAGGACAGGTTCCCTCCTCCATCATCCTCCACCACGTCCTCTGATACTGTACCAGCTGATGTTGCCATGGCGTTTGCCTGTCAAAGCCGAAAGACAGAGAGGTTAGTCCATATGCAAAGGGCAGTTCTAAAACTTGATATGTAAAATAAGAATGACAATGACAACAAATGATGGAAATGTAGTGCTATTAGCAGAAGCAGGATAGATCCACAGAGCCCTAAAGAAAATATTATGAATAGATAGTAACATATCCATAAACTATGGACTGACCTGGGCGTCCTCCTGCTGTTTCTTAAGCTGCTCCAGCATGGCTTTAAACTCAGCCTCCTTCTGCTCAGCTTCCTCCATGGTGGCCTGATTCTGTTCCTCATAGGCCATGGCTACCACAGCCAGGATCAGATTCACCAGGTAGAAAGAACCCACAAAGATCACCAGCACAAAGAAGATCATGTAGGTTTTCCCTGCTGCTCGCAACGTCTGTAGAAGAAAGGATAGGGAGCCAGCTTCTCAATATTCACCAGATTTACATCAAACTGCAACTCATCACCACATTAATGTTTAGGTCTCAATGAACCAACCACTTCTAAACCACCTCTTACCGATCCTGAAAATGTGAATGAAAATATGAGTCCAGGGTTCTAGATAGAAAACGTGCTTCTTGATATACTGATATCAGAAACCATCTTTGGAACAGTGCTAATACCCTTTTGTTATAGTCTCAATCACTCCTTTGTGACCTACTTTCAGATGCACACAGTATGCATGCATATACATCAGTCTTATTATACATAATTTGAGGCCACTTTCCTCTCAGGGGTGCTAGAGTCTGAGAGAAAATGGAAAAATGAATTCAGACATAGCCAGAACTGTGAGGAAAAATTAGGTAGGGCAAATGTAAACTTTAATATATGGAAAATGGAGATAGAATGTTAGTAAAGAATATAAAGTCAAAGCTCTCTGATATAATACATTTCATGAAAAACTACCTCATAAACCAACAAATCAAGCAAGTCATAAAGATCCGTGTAGAAAACTACAGGGAGTAAGATTGTATTAAGACAAGGTAATTATTTAATTCAGCTGGATGACTACAGTGTTTTGAATCCTTAGTGATGAAAACTAACTAGCTCATTTGTGCAGCTGCAGAGGAAAGGCTTGGTGTAGAGTGCAGGGTATAACTCGGAACTGCTCTTGCTGAGAGTTTGCTGCAATAGTTCAGCACATTCATTATAAATACGCTTTACAGCAGTCAGAGGAGTAGCTCATGCAACATACTCCATCTTCCTGATCAGCTGTGAGAGAATAAGGGATTACAACAAACACATCCAATAACTACATTCTTATTCTTGTTTTGAGTGTGGCATGATTAATCATAATGACAATGAATGAGTAAATAATGAACAATAATGATGCATTGGTGGAGTTTTTTGTGCATTACGTCATAAAACTCCCAGTATCGATGTAAAAGAAAACTTGAATGAACAGATACGGTCTCATTAGGGGAGCAGTGAGAGTGAATATGAGCCAGCACAATACAGGGAAGCAGCAGGCGGGAAGTGCACAAAATGAAAGTATTAAAACATGGATTTTACTTGGAGCAAAAATAGGGTAGTCTATGCGCTGAGAAGCTCCCATTTGAGAGAGATTTCTCTTCTGCTTGCTTGCCAGTGCTGTAATCTGCTGGTTAATATTTCATGCTTCCTCCCTGTCACTCCTGTGCAACTCTAAAGTGTTTTAGCTATTACAGGGTGGACTACAACATCCTGCTCAATGCAATGGCCGAACACAGAACTACAACAGACAGTTTCTTATGGGTAGATTTAGCCAGCTAGTATGTATGAAATTGGGTATACTGTTAAATGACAGTAACAGTTTTGTATTTAAAGCTACAGTCATTATTCAACAGATCTGACGACAACAATGATAGAGAACTGTTATTTTTAATGTGTCATTTATATACAATAGAGCACTGAAGTGTTAACATGGGTGTCAGTTCCAAAAGATTGCAATAAACATTTTACATATCAGGGCAATTTGCATCATGCGAAGAAATATACAATGACATTGAACTTTAAGCCCTGTCAGCAGCAAAGGGAAATTAATTCAAGAAACCATCAAAAAAGTGTGTGCAATGAACTACAAAGCAAAGCAGATGTAACACTTCACTTCAGCACCAAAGATATGAGTGGGACATTTCAGACATGCCTTGATAAAAAATCAAGAATTCTTGTATTTAGTCAAACTTTTGATTTCAGCTCAGAAATAATTTAACAGTTTAATGTAAGCAGTTTAATATCTGGGATGATTAATTTTAAAATGAAGGTTTCTTGTGGTCCTAGTTCAAATTATTCCACACTGAAACAAGAAAAGAACTGTTACCCAATTAAGCCAAAAAGATTGCTTAAATAAACAAAAAAGTATTTGCTAGTTTTATCAAACCTTTTCAATGTTTTGAACTGAACAGAAAATAATATTAATATTATAATAATATAACTACCAATATCAACCACTGACATACAAGTGTCTATACACACAATTTATCCTTAGAATGTAAAGTATGAGTATTCACAAATAATTTCCATGCTGTCCAGTCAACACTTTCAACATAGCATATGTTTGAAATGTAGAAATGTTCAAATCTCAGTATCACTGATGCAACAACAGACATGTCTGATGGAGCGTTCAGCAGTGGCAAAGGAAAAACATGCCCCTTACCAGCATGTACAAGTTCTCCCAGAAGTCTTGCGTCATGAGTCGGAATAGAGCCAGGAAGGCCCAGCCAAAGCTGTCAAAGCTGGTGTAGCCATAGTTAGGATTCCGCCCAGCCTTCATACATGTGTAGCCCTCAGGACAACGACTGAGCAGAAACGCATAATGAGATAAAACCATTCTCTCTTTCAGACAGACTGATTTTAATAAGCTGTAACATTTGCTGAACATTTAGGGAAGATCAGTGAACCACTTTTAATAAAATGTGTGTTTGGCATTAAAGCTTTAATGTGCTGTGAGACAGTATCAGGGCAGAATAACTCACCCAGAGTCTGAGCTGTTCCCACATAAAAGAGCATCCAGACTGCCAGGGAGGAAGTAGAAATTGGCTGATGACAAACAGACAGAGAGTTTAAGTTAATTATTTGTTTCGAAGAGCACTGGAGTTTAGTGGATTTCCGGCCACTCCCTGATCTACTTCATTTCATTTTCATTAGCTTTAATCATTACAGTACATCAGTTTGCAACTGCATAACTCCTTGAAGGTCAGAAGTATAAGCACATGCTCTGCGTGAGAGCGCGGTGACGCTGTGAGACTGTTTAGGATGCTGCTCACTATCATTGGTGATGTATTCATTCCAGTCAAAGCCACGGCTGCCATTGCCATGGTAGGTTTCGGTGATGTTGATGGGCCAGATGACGCATTTTTGCCGCAGGTTCCCCATGAAGAGCTGCAGGCCGATGAGGGCAAACACGCTGAGGCAGAATACAGTGAGGATCATCACGTCTGACAGCTTCTTCACTGACTGGATCAAGGCTCCAACAATGGTCTTCAGACCTGAGATGTGGATTTAAACACACACACACACACGCACGCACGCACGCACGCACACACACACACACACACACATACACACACACACACACACACACAAACACGCCCAAAGAGGAACAGAGATAATTGTATGTGTGTTCAACTGCCAGGTGTGGATGAAAGAGGTCTCGAAGCATGATCAGGAGGATCAGAGGGAGAGGAATTTGTTGCAGCTTCCTTTTGACTTCAGACTACATTGTAAAAAATGTTAAAAACAAAAATGTTAAAAACATAAAATGTACTGGAAAATTCTGTGTAAGTATATTCTTCAGTGGGACCTTAGGATAAAAAACGTATTCTTTGCGTAAGACAATTTTCACTTCATGTTGAAAATTATATATATTTACATTAAATTATTCAAAAATATGTTTCAATTTATGAAAAATATCATAATCTGTATCATAGCAAAATATATACTGTGCACTCAACAGATATCTCTTTATTTATGTAGTATCTTAGGCAAGGCAAGGCAAGTTTATTTGTAACGCACTTTTCAAACAACAAAAGTTGACCAAAGTGCTACAGTGCAACAGGATAGAAAAAAAAGATCTTATGATCTTATAACCATTGTTAAGCAATGCAAAATACTAGAAATGAAATCTACTACAAATACACTACTGCAGACTAAACTAAGCCAAATTAAATCATCCCTAAAATGATTTATAATACAATAGTTTTTTAATACTTCAGTTCAAAAAGGCAAGCCTGGCCTAACTAACAATTATTTGTTGATGTTAGCTGTGCAGCCAAGAGGCTAACATTTATTTGAATTCCATTTGTGTCCATTTTATCTGAAAAGAATGCACAGTTTTGAGAAACTTGAGCACATGAATTTAGTTATCAAAGTAACATCACTATAAAAAGTGAAAGCAAAGGAACAAATCTTAAAATGTGCTGGTTAACATGATACATTACTGCAAAGTGCAGATAATATTCAGGCTTAATAAAACTGTATTAGATCACTTAATTATCACGTAACATTGTTTTATAAGTTACACCTTACCATGAACATACCTGAACTCATCATAGATGAAAAATAAAAAATAAGAAAAATAAATCAAAAATAAGAAAAATAAAACTTAAGCAATGACTGCACAGTTTTTTTCGTAAAAATCGTGTAAGACTCCACTGCATTTGCAAGGTACCAGGAACTGGTTTAATTACCCAGCAGTCAAAATGTGCTTATAATTATGAAGAAATGAAAGTTAAATGCAGATCATTTTCTAACTGTACTAAAGAATAACCATTAAAGAAGAAATATATTTATTACAGTGTAGTCGGTGATAGAAGTCAAATAAGTCCTAACCTTCTGTTTAAAAGCACTGGTCACAAACTCAGTGTTAACTGAGCTAAGCCTTAAACATTTAAGCCAATTACTATAAATCATGCCCAGACCTCCTTTATACAAGTACCACAGACAAAACAAGTAAGTCAACAGTAATCATATATCAAAATCAATATGGGTATATTGTTACACAACAGTACACAGAAACTGTTTGGGAGCCATCTCTTCCCATGCTTAAATTCCACCCAGCGGATGAGGAACAGACTGTGTAGTCTGTGTATGAGTCACAAATTACTTACATTATTGCTGTCTCAGGTTACAAACACAGAAACTTGGGCTATGGTCAGATCTTATTTGTTATACGTTATTACTAACGTAGCTATTTAACTTTCGGATTTAATTCTTATTCTAAATTAATATTATTTCAGTTTACAGGGGTCCTCGAGTTATGACACAGATCCGTTCCTACGACAGTGATGTAACCCAAATTTTGGTGTTAGTTGAAACACGAAACACACCCATAGCCTAAGCCACTTACAGATCCTAACACAGCAGTAACATCATAGTCTAGAACATAAAAACACAACTAAGCCACAGAAATATATTGTACGTGTACACTGTACGCTAGTAACAGAAAAAAAGACCAGTAATGAGTCTAAAAACACGTGCTTTTAACAGTCCAAAATGGCGTAGGTAAGAGTACTGGGGGCACCAACTCCTTCACTCATACACCACTTTACTATGTATACTGCGTATTCTTCTGCTGCGCACAACCAAACTTGCTGTGGGAGTGAGCACTGTAAACTCGAAACGTTGTTTGTCGAGACAGTCGTAGCCCGAGGACTCCCTATATTTTGTCCTAGATAATTATGTATGAGACAAATAAAGCTCTTGCGTCTTGAATCATGAATCCCAGTGTTCTCAGGATTAACCTTGAGAGGAATAACCTTAGCAATGAAGAGAGGACTCCCTGTAACACTGAGAAGATCCTGACATCCATTAATCTATAAATACTGCAGCACAACAAGAGGGCCATGACAGAAGGAGGAGAGAAGCAGGCATGGGAGAGGGGGGTGTGGGGATCACATGCAGGTCATTTAAACTCTAAGGCTGAACAGATGCAGTCCAATGCCAAAGTCTCTCACAGCTCCATTGGACTTAATGGAGTACCATAATGTCATTAGACCTATAGTGCCGCATACCCAGCAAGCCCTTTTTATTTTACTCAAACAAAAAAGAAGTCTTAGCCATTAGGTCAGCTTGCCACTGATTCACAACAGGCACAGTATTATTGGTTGTAGACCAATAAATCGGAAATCATACTGCCATACAGTGACGTGTCACGAGTCAAACAGTGTCATTTAGGGTCTAGCTATCAGAACTTGATTTTAAAGGGAACTAGACATTATTGGTTAACGATATTTCCCCCCCACTCACTAATATGTGGTGATGTGTCAACATCACTACATATTGAAACAACAAAATAATAGTTCACTTTGATTTTACATTGACTGGCAAGTAAGGTTCAGCTGCAATTAAGAATCCTCAAAAAACAGCCCCTAACATTACATGTGCTGGTCATTATATGTAGGACTTTAATAACCTTGCTACTGACATGAAGCGTTAGTCACATAAATTCATTTGTATAGGATTCTAAAAGTGTTTTGCTTTTTTTGATATTTTTTGATATTCTTTTTTTTATTTCCAGGTCCACTTCTTGTTAGGATTCCATTGCAAATAAAGTAAATAAAATGTAAAATAAAAGACATAAATTCAAATAAATGAATAAATCAGCCAAGCTCTTAGTAGGCTATTATTCTAAAAGCAAGTGTTTTCCAAAGCAACATGCAGCATAAAATATATCACAAACTAGGCTTGGCAGTCTTCATAAATAAGTAAAAGGTATTTTCTTTGGGAGTTCACTAAAAGCTACTGCAGTTTTCATCACAGAAACAAAAGACAAGATGCTAAAAAAATACCATCAATTCTATTCTCTGAAAGCTATATTACATATCTTTTCTGGTTGTTGGTATAACCTCTTCACATTCCTGAATTAACGAATCAAATCAACAAATAAAAAGGTCATCTCAGGCTTTTTACACCAAAAGCCACCACATATAGTAAAACAGAATTTTGGATCACTCTGTATTGTTACATTCCTTTATCTGTTTAATATATAGACCGAACACTGATATTTCTTCACCTAAATCTACAGTGGCTTGATGGTTTTCACTAAACCAACCAATCAACTGACCTAGCTGTGCTTATTGTCTATAAATTTAATTCAAGTACACATTACAGCAGCCAAAAAGTTCAGCTGTCTTACAGAGGTGCTGGATTTATGCTGCTGCTCTTAGAGACTCTCTGAGTTAGTTTGTGTCCATTAGGATAAAGGGAGTGTTGACACTACAGGGCTCTGACTGCTGAGGAATTGTAGACTGCAAAGCCTATCAAAAATGTATAAGTACCATTTTTGATCATTTTGGAGGTTGAAAAAAAAAAAGAAGAAAGCATAGTAAACGGTTGTCTCCAAATTAACCTCTGCTTAAATAATAACACTATAATCAAAGGAAACGGGTCAAACAAAACAAAACAAAAAAACTCAGCCTCAGTGTTTAAATTGGGCCTCACCTGGAATGACAGAGATAGTTTTCAATGCTCGGAGAACTCTGAACGTTCTCAGCGCAGATACATTCCCCAGGTCCACAAACTCTGTTACATATCTGAAATAAGGGAGGATCACACACAGACACCAAAAATGACCACCACAAACACAGCAAGAACACCACTACCACGCCACCAGGAGCACCAGGACCAGGAGCTACGCCACTCACAGAGCCTGTCCACTTAGAGGGGGGAAAGAAAGGAAAAGGAAAGGAAAAAACATGTACATATGTACGCACACACACACACACACACACACACACACATACACACACACACACACACACGCACACACACACCTAACACCGACCCGGCCCCACCCAATCACACACGCTCTTACCTGGGATTACAGAAATAGTTTTCAAAGCCCTCAGCACTCTGAATGTGCGCAGAGCTGAGACATTGCCTAGGTTTACAAACTCTGTTATATACCTGCAATAATCAAATCAAAGTTACACAGAGACACGGTCACAACAGTTTTATGCACAATTGGGTTGTGCATAAAATGACAAAAAATGAAATTATTTGGGCTTGTGTGTAAGACAGAAAATCTGAGCATTTTAAGCAAGCAGTACTAAAGCAGAACTAAAGCTCTACTGGAGCTGGACTGGTTTTGCCAGAGAACACTGTGCAGTATAATTTGGAATTCCCAGCTCGTTCTGAACGGCTACGGCCCGAATGGTTCCATCAATGTCACCAATATCATACTCTTTAACAATAACAACACACCGTGTCTGTAAACAAGGTTTGTTATTCCATCAGCATGAGGTCAGTTCAAACTAGGGCTGTCACTACCGATTATATTGGTAATCAAGTCATCTACTAATTATTGTGACAATTAATGAAGCAGCTATTTCGTTTTGTTGAACCCCTTAAACAAAATTCTAGTGCACTTTAAAGGGTTCCTTTTTCATCAAAGTGTTTTTTTCAGAATCACAAACATTTTTAAGAACTTTAAAAGTGAGTGTCAGCTCATTAATATGAAATTAACAAGGGACAGAGGCACAGAGCTGGACAGGAAGAAAAATGTGTGGTGAATAAAATTTATAACAAAAATAAGAAATCCCAAAAGGACTGACTACAACTAGGGATTCATTTTAATGCCCTGACAATTAACACAATTGTCTAAAAAATAACCAAGGCTTTAGAATAAAGAGGGAAACACGGAGATAACAGGCTAGATAACCATTATGGCCTGTTCAGACATGCGATAAAAGGTCCCAGTGAATCAGAAACTGAAACATCTGTTTTTGTATTTGAACACAGTTTATGGCACAGTGTAAACACTACAGAGTATTTACTGAAGAGTATTTTTATGCTGGGCAACGATTAAAAAATGTAACCGCATTAAATAATTAATTCAAAGGTAGTGTATCGCAGACTTTTATTTTAAAGTATGAACAAAAGTGCAATGAGATTTGTTTTGCAAGCACTTTAAACAAATATGGAGCTTTTTAATAGCAGTGTCCCCTTTAACACAGTTACACAGCTGTAGTTCAAATATTTCTGTAAATCTCAACTTAAACGTTAATGTAATTAAAGCAAATAAAAAACCAAAGCTAACTGCCATTGCAGGGCATTCAGGTTTTATCTAGTTTATTACAGAAAAGCACATTACCCTCAGAGTACAAAGCACAAGGTGTGGAGCCATTATAGCAGCTGCAAAGGGAACCAACTCCATGTTAAAGTCTATGTATCTGAATGCAGTGTCATTAAAGCCCCTTTTGGTGTAATTGTTAGGCGTCCCATTACTTCTGTCCAAGTATAAAAACACAAAAAAGCAACAAACTTTCAAAATAAAAAGATTTTTTCAAATCTGTGTTAACGCGTTAACATGCCCAGCCCTATTTATATTACATTGTATATACATTTTCTGATACTGAAGTTTACTTGTGCAGGTGTAAGTTAATGAATTAAATTAAATTAATGAAAAAAAACATGGCTATACAAAGATTTTACCTTTTGAAATTATTGCCATGTCATTATTACGTCTAGTTGGGGTGGAGGTAGCTCAGTGGGTAGGCTACTTGCCTCCGGACCAAGAGGTCATGGTTAAAATCCTACCTTCAGCACCACCATTGGGTCCCTGAACCCTAAATTGCTCCAGGGAGACTGTCCCCTGTAGTTAGAGAATGAAAGTCGTTTTGGACAAAAGCGTCAGTTAAATAATGTAAATGTAGCTGAGCAGAAAAGCTGCCATATCTGTTTTAAATGCTCCTGCTAGAGCAGTAAACCAAAAACTTTAGAAGTTCAATGCTATGTTTATCGTTGATTACAACTGAATAGTTGTGACAGCCCTAGTGAAATCATGAGTACTTTTACTGAGGATCATAGAGGCCAATTCACTCCACAATCGCTGTCATAGTGGATTCATAGTGGATTATAAGCAGAGAGGTCACCAGTAATTTTCAGCGTTCCTAAATATTCCAGCTCAAATAGAACTAATGCAAAATTCACTCTAAACTTAGTTTATAAAAATGCAGTAAATCATTTTTGAGCATTCTGGCAGAGAAATCAGGGCTTGAGGAGGGAAAAAGGGAAAGAAAGAGAGAGAAAGTGTTAAAGTGAGAGAGCGCTGACTATAAGGGTTTGCC
This sequence comes from Phenacogrammus interruptus, assembly GCA_037974425.1. Taxonomy (NCBI): domain Eukaryota; kingdom Metazoa; phylum Chordata; class Actinopteri; order Characiformes; family Alestidae; genus Phenacogrammus; species Phenacogrammus interruptus. Next base: position 22,857,574 of record JBBPCW010000133.1, on the reverse strand, counting down.
AGGAGCTGCCTGTGAATGGCACTAAAAAAAGGTCTTGCTGGAACATTTTCAAGGTGAACAGCCTTAGAGAGGCAGAGAAAAAAGGCATGAGTATTCTGAGCCAGCAAGCAGGAGACAGGTACATGGCCTAGCACATTGAAGAGAAAGGAAATAAGACAGAAGAGACAGGAAAATGAGAGAGTCGATCAGAGAGGAAAAGTATAGACAAATGGAGAGATAGAAACACAGAAATGATTCTCATGTTATGTGCTTATACTGCTAAGCTTTGTGGACCTAGAAAGTTCTGAGTGTGCCCTTATCATAACTTTCTGTAATGCAGCAGGAATTGTACACTAGCCTAAATATTCTTAAACATAGTTACTATACTAAGAGATTGTTGTAAACATTTATAAAAACACTTACTTCAAACCAGGTACACATGTGTAAGTAGTGTTGGATAAAAGCATCTGACAAGTGAAAGTATTGTAATGTAATTGTAATTATTATTTATTTATGTATGTATGTATGTATGTATTTATTTATTATTATTATTACTATTATTATGATTATTATTATTATTTATTAAGTATTTTACAAATATAGTAAACCCCCACTTAACTGCAGTTTAGCAGTCGTGGCTTCAGTCTCTCATGGATTTTTTTTTGGGACCCTGTCACGTTTCGGTCAGTGGCCATTAGGGCCACTGCTTTTCTGTTCATGTTTTGGGGGCTTTTATTTTGATATGTGTTCTGGGTTTTGCTTTTGTCATGTGTGCTTGTGTTTCACCTGTTTGTGTTTATCCCTGATCACTGTCTGTATTTAGGTTCCATTCTGTATCACCCTCACTGTCAGTCCATCACCCTTATCTGCCAGTTTCTGGATTAAAATGCACAGAATGGATTCCTGCCTGTTTGAGTCTGATTCTCATTGGGAAACATCACGGCAGCGGGTTCACCCCCGCTACCGTGACAGACCCGAACTAATAACTGTTTGTGGAACCACCCCCCCCCCACCTACACGGAAACCACAGATATACTCCGCATTTTTTTGTTGCTTTTGTGAGGTTTGGGCCTCGTCTGCAGAGGGACAAGGGGGCATGGCAGACTTTTCATGTATTTTAGTGCTAAAATATTTAGGAAAATACAATTTTGTAACGTAAATTGAATTAACGTAAATTCAGTTACAATTTCCGTGTTAAATATAACTATACATTTTTTGGTACTGTCCAGAGAACACAAAGAAAGTGCATCTTGGGATTGTGAAATACCGCTGTGCTCAGAGGTGGGATGTCTGAAAATAGCCAATCCAAGAATGGTATTTATTTCTCCTTGCTGTTGATTGGCTGCTACCCTGTGACGCATCTCACGTGGAGCTATCTTGAGTGTTTTACTGAATGTTCCTGTGTTTTTCACTTTGTTCTTCTTAAAGCCCTGTATTTTTATTACTGTAAATTAAATGAATGTATTTTTGTATTTACCTGCTTAACTGCACGGTTTGTCACTATACGCTGGTTCTTTTGGAACATAACGACCGCGATTGTCGGGGGTTGACTGTATATGATATATTCTTGCATCTTATAATGACAGATTAGATATACTGCCAATGGTCAAGATGCTTTCACCTGGCACAGCCCTACCATCTAATGCTGCAATCTGATCCTACCACTGCTATAAATACTACAAGTTGCCACTGTAAAAGCTGCAGAAGTGTCTGGGCGTGGATACTTACGCCATCGAAATGACCATAAAATCCAGCCAGTTCCATGGATCTCGTAGGAATGTGAATCCATCTATACAGAATCCACGGGCAATGATTTTTACTGCTGATTCGAATGTATATATTCCCGTGAAAGTGTACCTAAGCAAAAGAGGAGAGAGGAACAGCGGTTAAAGATATAGTAAGTAAGAAAGAGACCCTAATAATAGAGTAAGAAAGACCCCATGTGTAGAAATGTCATTACTGGCATATCAAAACCATATGTCTGAAATGTTAACTTTACACATGTTAATGTATTTTAAACAGTTTTGGACCATTTCTCTTCATATGTGTGTGTTTTTAAAAGGTGTGCATGAATTTCAAATGACAGCACTGATAATGTCAACAGGGCAGTTGTCTTCCAGCACAGCAGACAGCAGTTAAGTGATTAACAGTCTAATGGAGCTCATAACTATGAAAATCTAAACATGCAATAAAGGGGTACATGCAGGGAGGAATATATACTTACTCCACTTGTTTGGACCATTCTGGAGGATTACTAAAAGTCATGAATACACAGTTGGTCAAAATCGTACACATGATGATCATGCTGAATAATGTGCTGAGAGTTAAGGAAGCTGTGATACAGTGACAGAGAAAGACATACTGTTAAATGCAATAAATTGTGTTAACCGCTTCACATGTTTTGGTCATCCATTCCTTTGAGCTGTGATTTTGGCAGCTACAGTTACTGATAGCCTGGTGAAAGCAACTTCAAAACTATTCAACTGAAAATATCTGATTATATACTGCAAATATATTTTTTATTCCGAATTAAATATCCATTAACAATCTATTATATAAGACAATGGCAAAGGATCACACTTTGTGATTTAAGTTACTTAGTTTTCCATTAGACTACTGCCCTGGTAATGTCAGCAGGAGTAACATGTTTGGGATTAAACTCCTGTTAAAACACCATTTAAGAGCATTTTAGTCTTCAGGAGAGACTCTGATTGCAGTTTAGCTACATTAGCCTTGCAGCTCCAGGGCAAAACTAAACAAAGCAAATGTCAGACACCAAATACATCATAACTGATGGCTACATTTGGGATCAGCGGAAATTTAGATTTTTTGGTGAATTGTTACTTTAAGGCGATGAGACTTAAGAGTTATCAGTTATTACTTTCTTTTCAAAAGGTAACACAGATGAAGATGCTGTGTTTGCTCCTTGAGAACTTTTTTTCATCAACATGACAAACGCAAAGGCGGCGCATTGTCGGGAGCACACACAGATTTCTGTGCGATATTTTAAAAATAAGTGATTTTAATTTGTACTTTCGACTTGTACACGTGTACTTTTTTCCACCTACACACTCTTCAGTGTACAGTGTAAGGGCATATGAGAGAATGTTGCTGCTCTAGCCAATTTGTTACTCGTCCTCAATTGACAAAACAATCCCATCAGAAATCTTAGTTTTCTTTAGTCGTGTTGTCTGCTTCTTTTTTAAGTAGTTACACAATATGTGAAAGTATGAGATGAATCTTATTTAAATATACACTTTATAGACAAATGTATTGGGACACACCTCTTAATTATTGGGTGTGTCCGAAACCGCGCACTGTGGTCAGTGCACTGAGATTTAGTGCGTAGTGCGCACTGCGCACTGCCTTCTGTGGTGCGCACTGCCGGGGATAAGTGCTGTCTGAAATGGAACACTAACGTTTTGCACTTAAGCAGAAATGACGGACCTACATTTGCTGGCGATTCTTCAGCCGCCA
>JBBPCW010000133.1:22834759-22848809 GCA_037974425.1 Phenacogrammus interruptus | reverse complement strand
AGAGAGAGAGAGAGAGAGAGAGAGAGAGAGAGAGAGAGAGAGAGAGAGAGAGAGAGAGAGAGAGAGAGAGCGAGAGATGCAGAGAGGAACACAGGCAATGAACTAAAAAGGAGAGGAGGAAGATGACAGGACAAAAATAAAGCAAGAAAAAAATAAAAAATAAAAAAAATAAAATAGGGCCGTCACTATCAATTATACTATTAATTAATAACTCTAATAATTATGTGTGAATGAACTACAAATAATATATACACAAATTATAAAACCTTAATTATACTTTATGTAAATTAAATATTTATCTATAAACATACAATTGTATGTTTATAGATGCTGCTGGTCTCTTTTTCAGGGAATCACATAAAAGAAACTTGGGTGCTAAAAACTATCCTTGTGAAGAATATTTACTGAAAATACTTTTTAATGACCTGCAGATACCAGGTTTATCATTCCGACTGCGAAGCAATAGTAATATACCACTACATGGAGAACATATGTTGAATTGAAATATTCAAAGGCTTAGAGATGGATCTACAAAAGAAAGACGAAATTAGATGAAAATCATTGAACACTGACTGCATTGTGATAAAAAGAAACATATGAAACATAGAATATACTACATACTACATAGAAAAACAATACCATACACTCTCTGTCGTCTCTGGTGGTTCCCTTTGTTTCTCGTTTAGTTCTGTTGATCTATACACTTTAACTATTATGTTTATCGGTGATTGGTTTCAGTGTTTTCTGGTTACAAACTCTGAAAAGCATCTTAAGAAAGAAATCAAATGTATCACTAAAACACATTAATATAATTTCATATTACTGTATACATAGAACATTGTATGAATGACTATTTCAAGTATCCAGTGATCACGCTATTAGGAAGCCAACAAATAATTATACAAAAAAATACATAGAGATGAACAGAACATGCTTGTCAGGAAAAAGGGAGGAAATGTACTTGCTGTTACAGCAAGAAAAATGGATGATCAATAAACGACATGACAGGGGGCAAAGAGTCAGGCATTTTCAACAGGACCCTGAAGGTCATGAGGACTGATGCATTATGTCTGACAAGTGCCCACTCTGATGTGAATTTTAAACTATGAAAGTAAGCAAGGCCTACAGAATAATATGCAGAGAACTATAAAAGAAAATGAAATAATGTGCTGTTACAGCTACAAAATGCAATGAGCTACACATTAGACCTGATTGTTAAGTGTAGGCTGCTAATGGCATTTTTATTGCAAATCCCATGTTAGAACTCTTGACAAATGGACCATACAGGGGAGGACAAGAACAAAGTGATAAAAAAACAAAGAGAAGGGAGGAAAGGAGACAGGCAGACTGATGAGAAGGGTAACACAGAAGCAATGACACAGGAGAAGAGAAAGAAATCAGGGCAGAGTCAGGCAGGGGGAAAGAGAGGAGGGACACAAAGAGATAAAGAACATAAACAGAGCACGGCAGGTCAGATGAGGAAGAACAATAGACGGCAGGGCTGCACCGTATACTGGATGCCTGACCTAATGCCTGTTCTGTTTGTGAAAGATATTCAGTAGGTTCTAGGATAAATCAAGCTTGAGTGTTAACTGACTATGTATTTTCCGTCCGGTAGACGGATGAGAGGTGGTGTCAGAGAGAGTGGTAGCAGGAAAAAGGGGGGAGAGGAGAAGGAGAGAGAAATAACACACACACACTCAAGTCATTAAGCAGCACTGCAGCATCCGCATCATACCTCAACAGATGCCTCACATAAACAAGCATCAGAGCCTGCATGCAAGCACGCCTCGGCCTTAAGTACCACACGCTACATTGTCTGGGAGGAGACGTACATGGACAAACAGACCCAGACTGAATTTCAGAACAAACCTACAGTAAAGGTGAAATGACGTAACTAACCGAAAACGAATGAACTCACTGCTGAAATCAAAAATCACTGGAGCAGAGGCCAAAAGCACATTTGGGTTTTGCACCATTGAGAAAATGTATTTATTGGGCTTTGCTTTTAACTGAAATGAGAGAAAACACCTTTTCAGGACGAGTATGATTCTTGAACACCGGTATACTTTTGAAGGCTAGTAGATCTGAGAGGCTCATCTTGGGAACCAAAGCCTTAACATCTAACCCGTTGTCTTGAAATGTAACGTCCACATACTTTTGTAGACAAAGGACACTTTGCCCAAAGGGACTGGTCCTGGAACACCTAAAGCCCCTATCTGTGCACATGTGTAATATCAAGGATTCTATAACAGTCTTTCAAAAAAAACTAGAAAAAAGTGACGAAGCCAAAAGTTTACATCAAAGTAGAAATAAGTAGCAGTCAAAATATATTCTGCCCAAAATGTAGTCTTTAGTGTTACAGCCATGAAACTCTTTAGTTAAGCTCAGATTCCAGTTAGTTTAATGTTAGTGTTAATGTAGTCGACATGTCTGAGTACAGGATCTCCTTTAAATGAATTTTATTCATCTTCAAATTTTAAAGTATGGAAATAGACCATTCTTGGTGAGGTCGGGATAAATAAGCTTCCTGGCATTTTTAAAGACTAGCTGTACGGCAAAATAAGAGATTTTGATTATTTTTAAACTTTTTTTTATGAATTCTGGGTTATTTAACAGTTCTTATGTCTTGTTATTCTAAATATTAAAATTATTCTAAATATTCTAAATTCAAAAGTAACTGTTATTCTAAATAACTGACATGTTTTTGGGGAATAATGTTCTCCACAGCAGGCTGGGGCAAGCTGTTTCTGGCAGTCAGAGAGGCGTAGTTCCCTGGCCTCCATAGACTCGAGAAGCTTCGCTCTGCTTTGGTGCATTTCAGGAACATGGTAAAGGTTGCATCATAGAAGCAGAGAGAGAGAGAGAAAGTAAGAGAGAGAGAATAGAAATGGAAAAATGCAGCAAGCATAAAAGCACAATAAAGTTTATAAAATGAGACTTGCAGCAAGAGAAGATTACTGATACAGTGGCGGCTCCTGGTCAATATTGTTGGTGAAACAAGCCACCTTTCATCTATGTTGCGCACTGCGAAACAAACTCGCCTGAGCAGCTTGATTTTCTTGCTCTTAGTACTTCACCTCCATGTTCTGCTTTTGCTGCCTCACATTTTGATGTATCTTCTCTCTCCTGCTCTTCCCTCAGTCCTCATAGTTAATATTAAATCACTACAAAATATAAAAAGTACTTTATTGTGCATATCTTACAAACTTGTAATAGTAATGTTTATTTCAACAGTACATAATTAACAATATTTCTAAATCCTAAGAAAACATATCTGACCTCTTTCTCACCTTATAAATTAATTCTACCCTCCTGGTATTCTTGGTGAAGTTGTTAATAACTGTCAGACCTGCAGGGATTTTTGTTCCAAGGATTTCACCAGTGCCCAGCTTGGCTGGGTGGTGGTGACGATCGCTAGCAAACGGGCAAGCTAACAAGCTAATGCCCTTCTTTCTGTGCACTCGTAGACGAATAATAAAATAGAAATAAAAAATAAACATTATTAATAAATACTAGTAAATAATATGTTACGCGTCTTATGTATGAAGCTTCAGTCTCACACTGAAGGTCAGGGCTCAGTACATAAAATATAACGAAGTGAAAACAAAGGCCACAGTGTTATGTCAGTCATTTTGAAGTGGAGAACTACCCTACCACAGTAGGCAGTCACTTGTTTCACGGGTGGGACTTATTTATCATTAGAGTCCATTGAAACCTCGAAAATCAAGGTCTGAAAAGATTTACATTGAAATGAATGGGGACGCTGTGAAACATGTTTCACTGAAATTCTCTGTTTTACTGCGGTTGGGGGTGGCGCTGTTTCACTTTTTTGAGGCGAATACAACTGTAACCCTATTGAGGAGCTGAAATTAGATGAGCAACCTTATTTTTATGAGCATTTTTTTTGTTTCACACCAATAAAAAAGTGAAATTTATGAAGTTTTTTATTCTTCTTGGTGAAACATTGTTTCACCTATAGTCTTATAGAAACCGCCATTGGTTGAGAGAGGAGAACATGGGTTGTATATGTACACCGCACTGGGATTTGACTGGCTGCATTACATGATGCTTCATTCAAAAAGCAGTCCAGGCTAAAACACTCATTTGAATTTCTCGGTGTGAACTGCAGTGTTAGCATGCTAAAGAATTTCTAGAGTGACTCCTTCAGTAAAGCTGCCTTCAGTAAAGTTCTTCAGTCAAGCTCTTAACAGCATTAAAGAAATCCACTGTTTACGTCACTGTTCGTAGCCAGTTTTTCATCACAAAATTGTCTCCAAACACCAGAAATTAACATGTGGGCGTGGGATTGTTTAGAAAGAAAAGACTGGATGAGTCATTTTTAGAAATTCATAACTAAAACATAATAACTGAGTAATTGTTTTTCATTTATACCCCATGAGTTTAAATCAGACATGATTCTACTGAATAATAAAAACAGATATTTACAAAATGGAATTTTATCCATATCATACAGAGATGCAGAAATCAGATTTATAGAAGGAAGGGCAGGTATGAAGAGGATGAGCGAGAGGAAAAACAGCACATACAGCACAACCGACTCCCCATGAAATGTGCATCAGCCTGCTAACAAGAACAGGTAAATGCCCTGCAACCAATAATGAATCAGCAAATCAGATGCTTGATTAATTCAAAAGGACATGTAGAAGTGATCAGTTCAGCAAACTGATTCAAACCGCCCATCACCAGGCTATACCACCCTGCCCCCCAGGGCCCAATCCCACCAAACCCCGCCCAAGTAAAGTGCTGCATCATCAGGGACAGTGAAGACATTCAAGAGAACCACTGCTCTCTGAGGAATTATGAGGCATCAACAGGGCGGAGTCCGCTCTCCGTCATTCCCTCCCTTTCTGCTACCTCTATTCATCTTTCTCATCACTCCATCCCCCTCCAAACCACAGGCCCACACATGTTTCATCAGCTCTGAGAGAAGAAGCTGTGGCTGGATCAGCTGCTGCTGCAGCCAGGCTAATTGTTCTTGACAGTGTAATGGCTCAGCCTGTGGCTAAGAGGCTATAAAAGCTGCTGGCCAGAATGTCTTGTACTGGACTCACTATGAAAAGACAACAGTAAAGAGAAAAAGGAGTCATATTTCACTGCAGCAAGCCAATCACAGCTGCAGGAAATGGCTACAAAGACAACTACTACAGCTACAGCTACAGTAACATATCAGATGATAAATGATGATGAATCCCATGATGCTTCCTTCTTGCTACATAGAAATAATAGGGATAGAGGGGGAAGTATATACTATACATATATATACATATATAGTTGCATAAGACCTTTGTACAGTCACAACAGGACCAAACGTCTTAATTAGACCTCTTAAAGCTGCCTTCATTTTGACCTTAATTTCCCATTCAGCAACTACTGAATCTTCTTACTTTTTTAAATTTGCCCCTTCAATAATAGAACCTCCTGAATTAACGCCTTGAATTTAAGATTAAGGGGATTCACACTCATGCCTTATTAAAGGGTCGTCTCATAAATTAATGGTTAAGGACATTTGAAGTACATTGTGTTTTGTAAATATAATATACAATCAGTTACCTATTGCATCCATTTTGAATATCACTATGTGATCCTAGCAATTAACCCAGAGCATTGTACTCTTGTACAATGTAATGTACTAAAGCCACAAAAGCCACCACCACTAATGCAATGTCTTTGGACAGCTCAGTGTGCTTGGGGGGCAGCCAATAACTGCGTATTCCGCTACGTCAGCTAACAGATGGGGGTATGGGGGGAGGGAAGGACATCTTACTCACCCAGAGGTGGTAAGACCATAATGTTCGTTTTGGTCTCCCTACCACGGATGGTTGTGGCATCACTGGAGATCAAACTAGGCGTGATTTCTCAATCATATTTTTATTCTTTTAAGCCAGACCAATCAAAAAGCAAGCATGAACAAATCAATGGTTCTTTTATACCCACACACACATTTTGAGGTATCTAGCATGTTTTCTGTATTGTTTAGTGTGTAAAGGTGGATAATATCTTTTCAGAAAAGAATTTTGCATAGTTTGGTATGAGAATGATAACCCATGATCATCCCTAGATATGTATGAAATTTGACCAATAAACTACACCAGCGTAATTGTTTATTACTGTCTTGTTTTCAGGATAATAAAGCATGTTTAAATTGAGACAGTTTTCGTTTTTGTGCTGCTAATGATGGCCGCTCCAGTCAAGTTGCCTAACCATGGCAGCTAACACCAAACGTCCACCCGTGTTTTTAGCCTGTGCTTTTTCTCCACAGAGGGTTTCACTGGGAGTTGGTAATTTCCTTCTTCTGCACTGAGCAGAGCAGTTACATAACAGACAGCACACACAGCCTGAGAGGGAGAGAGGGAGAGGTGGAGAACGGAGGAGGGAGGGAGGGATAGAGTGAGAAAGAAGAAAGGGGTGGAGAACAAGAGAGAGAGAGAGAGAGAGAGAGAGAGAGAGAGAGAGAGAGAGAATGCAGAGACGAGCATAGGAACACATTAGCAAGCATTAACACAAACACACACTCACACACACACACACACACACACACACACACACACACACACACACACACACACACACTCATACACAAGTCTAAATGCATTATTTAGTCCAGGCCAGTATGGCCTCACTGGTGCAAAACACTTTTCAGCATACAGAGAAAGGACAGGGCCATCCACCTTGAAACAACAACAAACCACCCCCGAAAACGCAGCCAGTCATTAGAGCACTGTATGAATTTGGAGAGGCTACACGATAAACACAACACCATTGAAGAATTTACTACACTGTGGTGCGAAAATATAACTGATGACGCACACAGCTTAACTCAAACTGAAATGACTTCTCTCACTGTTTCATCCAGGTAGCAGTTTATTCACAGAACAGTATTGAAAGATTTGAACAGAGCTTCTAGATCAATAAATCTACAATGTTTTGCTTAACTAACAATTAGTATTACAATTCCCCATTCGCATGATGATAATGCATATATATTACTATATAGATATTGGGGTAGGGCTAATTATAACCCATTGCTAAGTATATATATGTACTACCGACTCCAGATTTTTAAGTCGACTAATTTAAGTCAGCAAAGTCGAAGTCGAGACAACAAGTCGTTGATGATGTCCTCACACACACACCGGAGGAACACAGGTGTCCAACACTGAGCAACTTTTATTAAAATTTCTCTGTAACATTAACAATCAATATGACAATTTGGAAAATTTAAGTGTACAATCGAAAATGGGAACAGTTTAAGCCGCGGCAGGACGACTCTCTGCAGTGTTAGCGTTAGCCATGTTAGCTAGCAGATGCCATGCAGAACTCCAGTACTGTTACTGTACTTTAACACCGTGCAGGTCACCATGCTGTTTGTGTGTCTAGAGTGAAGTATTTCCACATTAGATATGTGTCTGTGTTCTCTGCTGCATTTCTCTCTTCTTGTTTAGAGTCCTCTTGCGCCAACGGCACCGTCCATTTTATAAAGGAACTATAATAATTGGTTAAACTAAGGAACGCGTGTCAGCGTTAGGCAAGCAGAGGCATAGATTGCATTGTGTACATTAGCCAGCACAGAGAAGAAAAAAAACATGACTAGTCAACTTCGCTCAGGGGATGCCGACTCATGCCTCTGAAGTCGACTAGTCGACTTTTGTGTTCACGCTCTAACATGCAGTCTGTTCTTCAGTCTAATGCTTGTTAAGTAATTGTAAATGTTCAGTCTTTCCTTCCTGTTTTATTGTTTGGTCTTTTTTTGCATCTCAGATATATATATATATACTTGTTGTCAACCTTATAGCTAATATAATTAATAATACCACCAACAGAGAGTACTATCCTCGGACGTTCAGGATCTTGTCATGGTTCATCACAAGGTTGAATCATGTTCTGAAAAGTACATCCAAAACATTCTACATCTCTATTTGTTTGATCATTTTCTTACTTATTTAAAAGAAGCTGCTCTGGTTTCCTTTTGTATTTACTAAGCTTTATGAAGCTACAATAGTGCTCTTGTATCGGTTTGAACACACATGTTTTAAAAATTTCTAAAGAGATGGTACATGACTCAAATATCAAAGCACAAGATTCCCAGTAATCTATGAGGTGTACCCACACTATGCTGGGTAGATGCAAAGCAGACTTAAGTGCATGGCACATATAAACACAGAAATATTTCTCTGTGATGATAATCCAGGTAGACAGAGATGCATTTCTATATTTTATAAATATCCGAATCAGCAGATACGCACATGCAACATACCAGTCATCAAAACCATCGGCCCAAAACTGCCACATCAGTTTGAGAACATTAAGAACCAACCACACAACCACTTCAGCACTCCACTCTAACTACTGACTCACGTTTCTCGTCTTAGGCTCCAACGTCATTATGGTCATCATTATTCTTCGTTACGACTTTGTTTAAAATATCGTGAGGAAAGCAAATCATTAACTGAATGTATCTTTATACTCATTAAGCGTTCTCTAGGATGTTATGGAAATGAAAAACTTATAAATAAATGAAAAACAGCAAGTATCTTTGACAGCTTTCTGTCCGGTCAATATTTCCATTTTTGGCAGGTTTAGCCACTGTTCACTGTTGTTCCACTGTCTGTATGTTTAAATTTTCTTAATCAATTTGATTGACTTGTTGCACTCTGCTTACTGTTTGCTGATGTTAAATATGCTCGACAAATAACACTCAATTTTACAAGACTAATTAAAGATCCATTTGGTGTGATTTTAAGAGATCAGGCCCTCGGTGAGTATTGTTAGAGCATAGTCAGAGGATTTTATTTGGCTCATTTTAGAAGAATAAGCTTGTTGGAAGAGCCAACAAAAAAAGAAAAAACACAAAAAAAGAGAGCAGCACATGAACAAGGCACTCTCAAAAAGCCCACACACAGAGAATCATTTTATTTTTCTCTGCTAGAGCAAGTAACGTTTTATCACTAGGAATGCATGTTTTAACCACTTCTGCGATTCCAATTCTTTATATTGTGCTCAGTTTTACAGCTTCAGGCTACTGTAGCTCCTGCTATAGTGAACTGTTTCCTTTCACAGGGGCACTAAGTGTTTATCTACGAGTTTTAAACTGACATTTTTGTGGTGTGTTTCACAAGAGACAAGAGGTATAGGGTGCAATGGTGAAATGGCAGATGGTAGCAAAGTTGGTGGGACTTCTTTAACTCTGGCCCAAATTATCATTAAATCAAATAGTTACACAGGTACAACAAAAACTATCTCACATTTCAATGCTGTAAACTTTAACAAGATCTCTAACATTTCCTGCTACTATCAAACACAAAAGCGAAGAGCTGTGACACTTACTTTCTGGTTCTGGTTCAAGTAGAAAGGGTCAAGGTCTTCCAGTGGTGTCGCCACCATTCCTGATGGGATGTCGCCGTAAATGAATGGCAAGCTTTTGCCCGCCTCCAGGTCACTGTTGGGCTTGGGCTTGTTCTCATCGTCATCGTCGCGGTAACTGCTGTCTGGCTTGGGCGGAGGCTTGGCTTTCTCTTCAGCGATGCGCTTCTCAATGTTAGCCAGCGACTCCCGGGTAAAATATTTGAAGCTGTCAGGTCCTGGCGGTGCGAGCAGGGGTGCAGCCATGTTTTCATCCTGCAGCGACTCCTTTCTTAGTTATACAGCCTCCAGGGCAGCCAGCGCTGTGACGGGGCAAGAGGAAGAATGGCAGGTCAATGAAGTCAGCAAACAGTAACCCTACCCTAACCCTAACCATTACTACTAGGTGCGTGAGCAGAAATCTACCTGAGCATCTGCTGCATCTGTAGCATTCAATCAGTCACCACAAACAGTTTATGCACTTAGAAATCTGCAAAGTGCAGATGCTGGAGTGAATTGAAAAGCACTGGACTTTTCCTTTAAAAGCTGTTTTTGGACAGCACAGCAAATAATTCTTTAGCGACCAGAATACAGTCACATACACATATACAGTACAACAGACACAAAAGACAACTGAGCAGGTCCAGATACCGCAGACGAAACCTGTTTTAAGGGTAGACATCAAGCACTCGAACACACACACACACACTCACAAGCCTCCACAAAACTAAAAATAACAGCTTACAGTTCGAACAACAAATTGTTGCTAAATTTAGAGCGAGTTAAAAAGGATCCAGCACTGGATCCTGGATGACTCACACCCTTATATGGGAGATGAAAAATAGCCATGGTTATGAGGGCCTGCAGGTGGAAGAGACTGCCTCTGTGAAACAATCTGATGCACGACTCATTGACAGTTTCAGGGTGGGATCCTTTTCGGAGAATTAGAGATTTAAACAGAAAAGAAATGTCGTGCACTCAATTTGCTTGATTCAAATGAGCTTAGTTTAGTTTACTCACTTTGGTATTAACTGTTCAGATTGTATTCAGATGGAAACAATGTATATATGTGAATCAAGCAAACTCAAAGCAGCCAAAACCCTTTTTCATTGCAGCCAAAGACTAAGAAGCGTAATGCTAGAGTATGTGCTTCTGTTCTAATAAGCAGCAATAAAAGATGAGGGAGATGATGAGGGGACACGCCTTATGTCACTGGAAAGTGTAGTGAGGGGGTGGAGAGGACAGAGCGACAGTAAACTATACTGTCCACACTGTGTGGTGTGTGCTGCATTTCCTGCTGATTCATAAATCAGCTGGCATTTGACAGGCACTTACAAGCCAGACGCTTAAACAAGCAAGCAAACCCTGCCTTTACCGCACCACCAATCATGAGAACATCTCTACATTCCATCAGCATTCACAGCCTCTCATTCTGCTCTGAATACCTTTAAATAACAAAGCTGTTAGCAATAATGGGATATAATTAAGGGTTTGTAATTTCAAGGCTAAGGAATTGTACAGTACTTTGTATTCCACACAATGTTCTTATTTGTCTCTTTAATATGCAGGTTCATATGAACCTGTGAAGGTCAAACGTCTCTGAACATTTGGTCCGAGGGAAAACCTTCTGTGCATTTTCTTCTGATGAACAACTTGTGATTCTGTGTTTATACACATAGCTCTTTTAATAAACACTGAACTAAAGTGGTGGTTCAACTACATGTGGTTCTTCATTGCCATAACTCCAGATCATTCTTATAAAAGTGTCCATTTATCTCACTGCATCATATCTTTACCCAAATATCTTCCTTATGTTTTAAACAGGTCTTTGGTAAAATGTCCTTTCTCTCTTTTCAAAAATGTGCACCTGAGCAAATTCTCCCAACAGTACGAGTCAAAAGTGCTCTTCCTCTTTTTCTACCAGTACAATGCAGTCAGAAACAACAACTGCATTTCTCATGCAATGAGAAAAAGAAGATGAAAATGATTCTAAAAAAGGCTACATGTGACAAAAAAGTGCTTACACTGCAAATCTCATGAACAGGAAAACCAACATAACAAGAGCGCTGCTCTGTATCTTCACACATATGTGAACTCGCTCCTTTCTTAATGTGACCCTCGGTGATAACCTTACACCATATTGAGGTGTGGTGGGCCGTTGGTTCTAGCTAAGCTGGGAGTCCTCACAATCCATATTGGTGTTTTCCAAATGAAATGAAACATTCATACACACACACACATACACACACACACATTCATACACACACATTCATACACACACATTTATTTCATTTTGTAAAGCTGCTTTGTGACAATGACCATTGTTAAAAGCGCTATATAAATAAAATTGAATTGAAACAGAAAGCCAGCTAAAAAAATCAGGCCTAGCATCTTAAACCAGACACACACATCACAGTCTAACCTCCAGTACAACTTCCAGTGCAATTCCCAGCATCACTCTTAATACAAACAAGTTGTAGTGTGTTCCCACTTTCCCTCCCAGCACATTTGACTTCCAGTGTTATTCCCAATTCTCCTAGTATTATTCCTAGTATTATTCGCAAATATCACTCCCAATACATAAAACATCATGCATCTATTATTCCCAATATCATGCATAAGCCACTTTGCACTATTAATCTGCTTGTACTAATTCTTTACACTCAACACTGTCAGTGTTAAATTGTTATTTGCTACACTATGGTTCTTGTCATTGAGTTGCACTATTATGCATTATCCATATTTTAATTTCTTTCTTTCTATTGTCATATTATTTTGTATTCCTTCTTGTCGCTCTAAGTATGCTAAAGACACAACAAATTCCCTTTGGGATAAATAACATTACCTTAAAATCACCCCTAGTATATATATACAGTTATATGGATATGGGAAATGAACGGAGGTGTGCTGAGCAGATGTAATTCATGGTCGCTGTCCCTTCAGCACCACTCTCTGCCACTGCATTTTACTGATGAGAATCATGATCCCATTTATTTCCATTTTCCCCAACCTTTAGCGTTTTCCTGACGTAACCACAGAGGCCTACGCAGAAATATCGAGTTACTTTTAGGAGCTCGGGCCAAGGACCTACTCGATAAGGTCATCCTTGGCAGCAAGCCCTCCGGTCCTCGTTGTAAGAGTATTTTTGGTGACATGATGTCAGGTGTGCGGACGGCTGAAGAGGGCCGGGGGTCTGACGGATGATTTAAATGAAATTCGTCTTTGAAAGCTTTACATAAGCTCGACTCACGAGCTCTGCACCGAGCCCCACAAACCCCACCGATCCGGAGCAGCACAGCCTCACTCTCCAGCCCTTTACCAGCCCGGACATCTCGTTTTTGTATTATTATTGTTGTATTTGAATCTATTTTAACGCGTTGCTGTGCACACATGCAGTAAAACACGCAGTCCGAGCCCACCCTCCGCTCACCTCTCCTTCAGGGATGTGCGGTCCAGTGAATGCGCACATATGCGTCGATCAGCTGCGCCAGAAGAAAAGCCATTCGGGACCCCCCTCTCGTGCCCCTTTCCCCCTCTTTTGGCGCGCGGCTACAGCAGCATGCTAGGATGAAAAAGCTGCATCCAACACACACACACGCCGCACAGTCCGGGGTCTGCACCGGCCCAGGAGCAGGGAGGTTCACATAAATAAATAAACAAACAAATAAACAAATAAATAAATAAAAATGCAAATTCTGCAGCGAGCTATTGTGCTGACCCTTTTCAGAGTAAAAATGTAAGCTGGTAAAAAAAAAAAGCAGAGCCAAAGCAGAAACAGCCAGCAAGCATACGACGACGTCTCTCTCTCTCTCTTTCTCTCTCTCTCTCTCTCTCTCTCTCTCTCTCTCTCTCTCTCTCTCTGCGCACCACACCCGAGCCTCCTGCACCCACCCCTCGATCAATGCGAAGGCTGATGGCTGCGTTAGGAAAAAAAGAGATCCGAAAATGTCCGCAGTTTGTTTTTTGTGGTAAAATAGCGCAATAAATAAGGGAGGATGCGCTCTTCATTCAGACAAAACGCAAAGGCTGTATTTTTGTCTGATTGCGCGTGACGTTTACACGAGCTCGACTGGTTGTGTAATGTAATAATAAACCCCAGCTCGGAGGTGTTGTGGAGGTGGATGGAGGATTTTTTTGGGGGGGGTGGGGGGGGAAGGGGGGGGGCGTCATTAAATGTACAGACAGCACTCCATGAATTGAGCCCAGCACCGTGTCTGTGAGGTGATGCTCTGCTGGACACGGGGCAAGATGCTGCTCCACGAGCTGTGTTTAGTGTAAATGGTCATCAGACACCAGGATATTTGATCATTTAGGGTGGAAAAAATCCAGATGACCAAGATCGCGCACGGTCTCTGCGTCTGATTTTGAATTTGCACAAAAAATGGTCGTCACCATCGCCCTGCATGGAAATTTCGAGCCCCCTGCGTCATTTTTCCACCGTCTAAGGGCCCTAACCTGGTCTTGTTCTGCGTTTTCCACGCGTGATCTAAACACGAACTCACCGTGTTGGAGGTTAAAGGAGAGCCAGAAGCGCGTCGCTGGACTGCAGATGTGGAGAAGCTCCTGGAGAAACTGCGGTGGTCGCCATGTTGCTTCTGCTGCTGCCTGTGTGTGTGTGTGTGTGTGTGTGTGTGTGTGTGTGTGTGTGTGTGTGTGTGCGCTTGGTCTGCGTTATCGATAGCCACAA